>VDFB02294948.1:0-103353 GCA_007258455.2 Sequoia sempervirens
CTTTCCGTTGTCATTGTGGACACTTCGAGTTTGTGGTGATGCCATTTGGGCTAACCAACGCTCCAACGACATTCCAGTCCACCATGAACAGGGTCTTCCATTCACATCTGAGGAGATATGTACTTGTCTTCTTCAATGATATTCTGATCTACAGCCGGACTTGGTAGGAGCATTTGGCTCATTTGGATACAATACTCAACATTTTGGAGAGGGAGTCCTTGTACGCCAAGGAGTCCAAGTGTGATTTAGGGATGACTGAGTTGTTATACTTAGGCCATATCATCAGTGCAGAGGGAGTGCAGATGGATCCTGAGAAGATCCGTGCTATTGTAGATTGGCCTACTCCAGCGAACCTTACACAGCTACGAGGATTCCTGGGATTATGCAATTTCTATCGCAGATTTGTCAGTGGTTATTCACGCCATGCAACACCTATGATGGATTTGTTGAAAAAAGGTGCATTTTGTTGGACTCCTGAGGCACAAGAGTGTTTTGTGAGGTTCAAGGAGCTTATGACTACGTGCAGTGTTGGCACTACCAGATTTTACGAAGCCTTTTGAGCTTCAGTGTGATGCTTCTGGTGAGGGTATTGGAGTGGTGCTTATGCAGGACAAGCACCCGATTGTTTATGAGAGCAGAAAACTCAAAGGACCAGAGAGGCTTTACAGTATTTATGATAAGGAAATGCTGGCCATAATGCATGCCTTGGCCAAATTTAGGCAATATCTCGTGGGTAGTAAGTTTTGTATTAAAACTGATCATAATAGCTTGAGGCATTTCCTGGGGCAGCGAGATTTAAATGACCGTCAGCAGAAGTGGGTGAGTATTTTACAGGCATATGACTTTGATATCACCTACATCAAAGGTACCCAGAATGTTGTTGCTGATGCTCTCTCACGCCGGCCTTATCTGAGTTCTATGGTACATATTGCAAAGGACTGGAGACATTTGATTGTGGCAGAGTATGCCAAGGATACTTGGGCATCTAGTATTGTTGAGGGATCTATGGTGGACACCAGGTACACATTTGTGAATGACTTGATCATCTACAAGAACAGGATCTTCTTGATCCCAGGATCTGAGATGAAGAACACCATTATGCAAGCCTTTCATAATGTACCCACAGCAGGGCATCCCAGGTACTTCAAAACATACAGACAGGTTCGGGAAAGGTTTACATGGAAGGGTCTTCAGGAAGATGTTCTTCAGTATGTGCGTGAGTGCCCTGTTTGTCTTCAGAACAAGCAGGAGAACACGTATCCAACAGGATTGTTGCAGCCACTTCCGATTCCTAATAGGAAGTGGGGATGCCTGTCGATGGATTTTATTACGGGCTTGCCTAAAGCCCAGGGACGGGATTGCATATATGTAGTTGTGGATCGGCTGACGAAGTATGCCCACTTCTTTCCGATCACCACCACTTACACAGCTACACAGGTAGCAGAGGTTTTCTTCCGTCAGGTTTTCAGATTACATGGGTTGCCTCGGAGCATAGTTAGCGACAGGGATAGTCGGTTCCTGAGTCACTTCTGGCAATGTTATCCCAAATTTTTGACTCGTTTTAAAATTTGGATAACCAATCAAAATTTTCATAAAATTTGAGACTTTTCTTCTCTAAGGCACGCATTACGAGGTGCAAAGAGTGACAAATCTCAGTTTTAAGTTTATTAACCTTTGGGCTACTCTTTTTCCTTCTTTCGTTTCCGTTTTCGTCAATTTTTGAGTCGTTTTTGGTGTCTTTTTGACCAATTTCGGGTTTTTAAAGCAACTCAGCAAATAGGGAAATTTTAACTTGAAAGCAAAATTGCCAAAGTGTTCAAAAATCCCGAAATTGCTTTAGTGACTTAAAAAGTCCGAATTTTTGACAAGTCCTTATGTTTTGACAAAAAGCAAAATTGTTATTTGGCTTTGAAAACCCGAATTTATTTGAAGTCTTCATATTTGACAAAAGTTAAATTGCGTTGAAGTCTAAAAAGCCCGATTCATTGCTAAATGATTCAAAAAACCCGATTTTGCTTTGTCATTTGTAAAAGCTTCAAAAAAGTGCGAATTTGTTTTAAAATAAAATTGCGTTGGTTCCTAAAAACCCCGATTTTAGTTTTTATTGACATTTTGCATTGTAAAAAGCTTCAAAAAGTCCGACACCATTCAGATTCGAGCTAGTTGAATCCTTGTTTGCTTTCACTTCCCTGATTCAAGGAGATTTTATCGACCTTAATGCTTGAAGTTTAGATTTTTGTCAGTAAATAGCCGAGTTTCTGTCATCTTCTCATCACGCCTAGGGTTTTATCTCCATTGTTTTCAGTTCAAACTTGCTTCAGGTATGTTACGCATTTCTTTATCTTTCTTTTAACGTTTTTCTGTCATTTATTTCTTTATGTTAGACGTCATTCTCATTTATGTATATATCGTTTTAAGATTTTAATGTCTTTTGCGAAACGCGTTTTTTATTTTTACATGTTTTTATACTGTTTTCTACCTTTATCAATGGTCGTTTTTATATATATTTGTTGGTATCCGTCTTTATGTTACAAAAAACGCGTTTCTCTGTCATTTTCTGCTTTTCCGAAATGCGTTTTCACTTAACTCGCCTACGTTTAATACGCATTTCTTGTATTCCCTTCATTACATCCTTCATTTTCCTTCATTCCATCATTCGCTCTCATATAAAATGCATTTTCCATCTTCCATTTATCCTTCATACCTCACGCACCCTTCGTTTTCCTTCATCTCACTGAAATTTGCTTTCCATCTCATATCCTCCATACTTTTATCTTTAAACTCCATACATAATGCATTTTTCACTTTTAAATACCTTATAATGAGAACGTGTTTTTCACTTTACCATTCCAGCGATAAACAATTCATTCCGTTTCCATTTATCCATCTTCCATGCCCATTTCCTACATTTTCATTCATCCACTTCAATCTTTCATTGTCATTTTTCACAAAATAATTCACTTTGTGTCTTATTTCGGGTTTTGAAAACCAAAATGCAATTTCGGGATTTGCAGTTGAAATAACAATTTTCAGAATTGCAAAATTGAAAAATTGTTAAACTTCCAAAAAACCCCGACTGCCTTTGTAGAAATTGTCATAAAGTCTTAAAAACCCGAAATTGCAAAAAGCAGAAATTGCTAAAGCATCAAAAAATCCCGAAATTGTTGAAGTTATTCAAAAACCCGAATTGCCTTAAAAAGCACAAAAGTTCACCTTTTTGGACGAAATTCCAAATTCAAGCCAAAAATCTCTTTGTCTTGCTGCTGTTTCAAGTAGACAAGTCGTTATTTTTGACTTCCACCATCCTGCCATTTTTCCTTCAAATTCCAATTTGTCTTCAACGTCCGCCTTCCATCATTCTTCCAAAGACCATTTCATTGTCTTAGGGTTTGAGTTTCACCATGTCCACTCACGTTGATGCTGATGATGTTTTGACCTTATGGGGTTTTCACCGCAGTCTTGCAGATTCCTGTTCAATGACAGACGAGCCAACTTCTCCAGTAAGCAAAAAGATGAAATACAAGTTTGATAAATATCAGAATGAAATTTCTCCGTCTCACGTGGTTTCGAATATCGATGAGATCAAAGACACAAAAATTGGGCATATTGATATGTCCGAGTTTCTTGGCAGAGCTGAGAAATCTACTTCTTCTGATATGCAAAAATTGCTGAGGAGTCATATTCATCTGGTGTCTTCTTTTCCTGTTGCTGCCCTTGAACCTGAATTCGTCCTTGCATGTGCAGCGCACTTTGATAGAGAATCCAGAACCATCAAGGACGATGATGGTAACGTGATTATCAGACTTGATGCTGAAACAATCAACAGAGTTTTCAGAGTTCCTGATGCAACTACATATTCAGAGATCTCATTGAAGAGTGCTCACAGACATTTTGAGCAGAAAAAGAGTGATTGTATTAGACATATCAATTCTAAGTGGCTTCTCAAATCACGACCTTGTGTGACCCGGATACCCAAGTTGTATTGGTCTGATTTTATAGAGGAAATTAATGATATGATCACTCTTCTGAGCAGAATAGCAGGGTTGAAGGTTTCTAATGTGTTTGAAAACTGGATGTATAAGTTCATGGTAGTTATTAGAAAAGCACATCATCCAATATTCTGGGGAGAAATAATCAGTGACAGTTTGTGTGAACAGCTTGCACAAGTCCCTACCACTCTTACCTTCTATATGAACTCATACTTGGTTTATATAGCAGCTTCTTTGAAACATTTTCCAGGCCTATCTCCTGAAGGTGACAGATCATTGGTGCCTGTATGGAAATATTATGATCAGCTGACTTTTATTCCAAGCCGAGCGCATTATAGAAGGGTTCAAGATGCCTTCTTTGGTTATTTTATGTGTTTGTTTGATAAAGCACTAGCAAACAACAGGGTTTCTGAGGCAGCATGGAATAAAGTAAATGAATATGGTTGCTTATTCCTTCAATTCCCTACCTTCACTTATATGAGAGTTGGCTGCTTTGAAGATCAACCTTATATGCTTCCAAGGTATCCGACTGATAAGATTATTCTGATGGAGCTGGGAAGGCAATTGATGACAGTTCATTCACGTCAAGCTACGCAACACAAGTCTGGAATCGGCATTTCTTCACATAATCCATTGATAATCGGCAGGTATTCTTTGACAACTTCAAGAGCCAAAGCAATGGAGACTGAACTTCAGGAAATAACATTGAAGAGATTCCAAGCTAGAGTAGATTTTGATTATAGAAGAATGAAAGATAAAATTAAAAGAGCTTTCACTCATGTCCACCGCATTGAAGACATTTGGGCAGACCTCCGAACAGAAAAGGATATATACAAAATGGATTATTGCAGGCTAACTTTGGAGCAAATTATTGATCTAAATATGACTTTAATTCCAGAGGGAGTAATTGATGATAGGCAAATTTTGGATCCTGAATACGAAGAACAAGGAGTTGCTAATGCCCCTATTCCTGCAATCCAGTGGTCTCAAAAAGAATCTGTCTCTATCTTTGATAGGTTTCAATCAGTCTTGGCGAACACCAACTCTTGGCTCAAAAGCATAGGCGTCAAGACTATCAAAATCAAAGTTAGGGCTGAAGCTGATCCAGCTGGTCCTAGGGGGTTGAAATCAGAAATTAGAGAGCAGTCAAAAGAAGGAGCTTCCTCTTCAGGTTCCAGAATTAAATTGAAGGTAAGCCGAGCTACAGTACAACCGTTGGAGAAGGAAACATCAAAGGGAAAAGAAATCAATGAAATGCAGATTCAAGTTTTGGATCAGCAAGGAGAAGACGAGGTTCTTGAGACCTCTACCGTTCTAAGTGAGATAACTCCTCACATTGAAGCTCCAATACCAAAATCAGCCATATCTCCTATGTCCCCTATCGACAGTGATGTTGATTCCTTTTCCACTGTATTTGTTCCTTCTATTCCACCTCAAGAGGCTAGTTATCAATCTTCATCAATAGCGAATACACCCATGATGAGCTTGCCCAATAACTTCAAGAGTATTTTTGACATAAATCCAATCTTTCCAGCCATGTCAGAAATGACTCTTCCGGAAATAGATACATCTGTAACAAGCTTTGATTCTTTCATGGCCAATCCTAGTTGTAATTTGTCTTCTGAGCAAAACATAGTTGCTGTACAAACCGAGGCACCTCCTAGAATTTCTGTTGTAACACAAAGTGAGACTGCAGTTACTATTTCAGATGTGACAACCTTGGATCTTCCTCCATGGTTGAATTCAATTGCTCCAAAAAGGAAGAAACAAGCAGTGTCTCCTGATATTTTCGATTTCCAAAAATTGAAGAAATCAAAACCGATGGTTACAAAGAAAGCAAAAACAGTCTCACAAGTGTTTGTTGACAGCAATAGAATGAAATACGCTGAGATTGCAGAGCCTCTTGTTGATAAACCACATGAAGAAATGCAGGTATCTGATTACAGGTTCACTAGGGTGGAATTGGGCAAGCAGACTAACGCCAATATGATGCAAGATGCTCAAAGTTCAGTGACCATTTTGACACAAAGCTATAATGAACTTTTAGCTAAAAAGGAAAAGCTTAAAGAAGACAATGCTCAGCTGGTTTCAGTTATTCAAAGGATTACAGGATCATCAGAAGCAGTTGATTCTCTATCTACAGCTCCTCCCAATGAATCAATTAGGCAATTAGAAAGAATTGCACAAAAGGCCAAAGCAGTTGATTCATGGATAACTCAGCTGATTGATCAAAGTATTCCAATGATTGAGAAGACCTTGCAAGTTCTCAAAAATGTCAAAATAGCAAAGATAAAGCTAAATCAGACTTTGGAAGCCTTCAAGCAAAGTTTGGAATCGCTTGAAAAAGATTTAAAAATCTGGCATGAGATAGATCAAGTCAAGTTACAAATTCTATGCAGCAACTCGATCTTGCCAAACAGAGAGAAGTACATAGAATTTGAAGAACTTATGACGAACAAGTCATTGGTCATTCAAGATCTTATCAAAGATATCCACGCCACTTTAGAAATGAATGATGAAGTTCAGCAGGATATTCTTTCAAGTTTTGAGAAGATCTCTTGTACAGTTTTGAATCAAGAAGGTGAATTACTTGCAGCTGATTCAGTCACTACAGAAATGGCAGCCAATCTTTGTCAACAAATGGAATCAGAGCAGTTTTCTATGGATTCAATTCATAAGCTTGTTAATCATCAGACAATCCTTGATAAGATGCAAACTTCCTATGAAGAACATAGACTGGCAACAATCAGATACTTTGATGTAATCTTGAAGACAGTTGCAGTAGCCAAGAACACATTGGGTCCAGATCCGAATGAATTGCAAACCATCATCAACAAATTCTTATCTTTCAAAGATAGGAATGATACAAGTTAAAATTTTAGGTTGTTTTATGTATTTTTACTTTCGACAAAATATATGTAAAAACAAATTTTGCAATTGCAAGTGTTCTTTCCTTGCAATTTTGGAAAATGTAATTACATGTAAAAATCTTACAAGACAAATCACAATTTGGATTGTAATTTTGAATAAGTCAATTGCAATTAGTTATCGGTTGAGAGATTTTCTCAAGTTTGTTGAGATCCTCCCACCTTTTTCTCCAGACCTTCCTCCTATAAATACTTGAGGGGTCTATTGTAATAGATATCTTTTTAGCAAGCAAGAAAACTCTGCAGAATTTTGTACTCATAAAGTCTTTGAGCTTTATAGTGGAATATTGTGAATTTTCAAGTAATATCAAGAAGCTGGAATTTCAGACTTTGAGTTGAATTCTCATTTTTGCATCCTTAATGTTCTTATGTCATTTTGGGGCATCATTTTGTGATTACTTGAGAGTTGTAGAAGATTGCTAGAGAGAGATTCGATTTAAATATCTGCAGTCTTTGTGCTGTAAATGTGAAGATTGAATTCATAATTAGTATTAGAAATTGAGAAGAATTATAAGTCTTTGTGCTCATAGTATTTCTCATTTAAAGTAGTCAAAAGATACATTGTAATTACAGTCTTTGAGCTGTTTTATGCTGTATATTTTCATCAAGTAATCATTCTGAAAAGGGTAGATAGGATCTCATTCCTCAAGACTTTGTGCTTATTGGTTGTTTTCCCGTCCCGGAGGAAGTAACAGAAGTCTTTGTGCTTTCAGGAAACTTTATTTCCTCTTTCTTAATTTCGCTGTGTAGCTGCTGTAATAAATTTTATCCACATGTATTGTTTCTTTTCTGTGAAGAGAGAAGAACGTAATCTTTCCTGAAATAAGAGGAACGATTGCTGTCCTACCCATATCAGTTTTATTTAGTTAAAGGGGGAGCCTTCCCTAAATTAGGAGAGTTTAATCTCAAATGCTGTGGTTGAAATCATCATTTTGTATACTTTCACAAGAATACAAAATTTCCAACCAACAAGCAGGAGGTGTTCAAACTTTGTGGGACCGAGCTTACACCGAGCACCAGTTACCACCCGCAGACCGATGGTCAGACGGAAATAGTGAACAAATGGGTGGAAGGCTACCTCAGGAATTACATTGCAGGGCAGCAAAAGGCATGGGTCAAGTGGATATATTTATGCGAGTATTGTTACAATACTACTTTTCACATGACCATTCAAATGTCCCCCTTCATGGCGTTGTATGGTTATGAGGCGCCTAGTTTTCTGGATTTGCTACTGAGTGACAGTAGAGTGCCTAGTGCTGGAGATTTATTGCAGGAGAGTCAAGACACTATGAGGGCTCTTAAGGAAAATATTGCTAAGGCACAGAATCAGCAGAAGCAGTATGCAGATCAAAAGAGGACAGAGAGATCTTTTGAGGTGGGAGACATGGTATATCTCATGCTGCAGCCCTACCATCAGTCTACTCTTAGGAAGAGTGGATCGAAGAAGCTTAAGCCGCGGTATTATGGTCCTTTCCGGATTCTGAGGCGTGTTGGAGAGGTGGCTTATGAGCTAGAGCTTCCGGCAAATAGCAAGGTCCATAATGTTTTTCATGTGTCACGTCTGAAGAAAGCGTTGGGACACCATGTGGTACCTTCAGCAGTATTACCTCCCTTAGATGATGAGGGAAAGTTGATCTTAGTTCCTGAGTCGATCCTAGAATACACAGAGAGACAGTTGCGCAGGAGGACTATCAGGGAATACTTGGTGAAATAGAGAGATTTACCAGTGGAGGATGCTACGTGGGAGAGTGAGGAGATTTTGCAGCATCCGGAGTTGAGATTGCTTGAGGACAAGCAATTTCAGGAGGAGTGGACTGTAATGTCCCCTTCCAGTTGACTTCTCTCAGTTCTTGAGATTAGCCTATTATGTGACCCTCGTAGGCTCATAGGGTGGATAGAGGGTCTGGTTGAGGCTTGGCTTGGCTTTAGTTGGCAGAATCTTTTAGCTTGGCTTTCGTCCGGAGTCGTTTGGACATCATTTGCTTGACTTACTATTTTTAGTAAGTAGAGTCACTCAGCGGAGCACCCCTGCTATTTTTAGCAGTATGGTTTGGTCGTATGCTAACTCAGTCACTTATCATCTGGCTTCAGACGGTTCGTCTTTTGGACCTGTTTTGAGAGAGATATTAATATTTGTTTGCTAAAATAAATATTAATTAATTAAAGGCTTATATTATAAAGTTATAATATAATTAAATATTATAACTTAAGTGACTTAAAGGAAGGGGTCGACCAACATGAAGAAGGGGCCACTTTTTAATTATTAATTATAATTAAAAGTGCGTGCAAACTATGGAAATATTAAAAGTGAAAATTCAACTTTATTTAAATGATGCTTTTTGGAGAGAAGTCGACCCTCTTGAAGAATATAAGGTTTTCACTTATGAGAAAACATCATTATGTTATGAAAATCGACTTTGATCAATTTTTCCTTCAGAGAACGGAGCCAAGGGTTTTAGTTATCTATTTGCATTGGAGAACGAGCCATCTTCAGTGTTGCAGTTCAGAGGCTGTGAGATATCAGCTGATTTATTGCCTATAGTTGAATAACTTCATTCAAAGGTTATTACATATCTTACTGGGAGTTCTTTATATTCAGTGTTTTGGATCGATTGCTTTCCAGAGGGGACTATTTTTGCATTTTCCATCAGTTCTCAGACATCTGGCACACTTTCCAAGAAAGTACGGATTTATTCTTGCTGGTTTTGGGCCGTACTATTCAGCCTTGAGGCCGTACTTCTCCTGTAGGGTTGGACGCCTTGCTTTTTGAGTCACTGCCAACTTCAAATGGGACGCCTAGCTTATTTCATCAGTTTACACACATTTCGAGGCAGGAGAAATGTTATCTGAGGCTGGCCGTACAAATCCTACACCATTCTGGAGCGGCTGCAATCAGCAAATCAGGTTTTTAATAATGCAATCAGTTTTGCCTTTTTGTCTGCATGCTAGGGTTTCAATATTGTAATCACTGAATAAGGATAATAAAAACATTTGCTAGCGATTCAGAGATTTATCTGTGTCATTTTTCGCCTTATTGAATTTCTTATAAATTTTAGAAGTATTTCTTTCAAAAATCGCATTTTATATTTGTATGCAAAAACACAAAAAAATCAAAACACTCAAAAAAACAAGCAGTTTCAGAAACAGTGAGAATAGGGGTTTCTACAGCCTGGCCCATTCCAAAGCAGAAGCGAGAGAGCATTTCCATGGAATTTATCACAAGTCTACCCAAGGTACATGGGAGAGATTGTGTCTAAGTGTTGGTGGATCGATTGACGAAATATGCTCACTTCTTTGCAATACCTATAGAGTATAGGGCACCTTAAGTAGCTGAGTTGTTCTTTAGAGAGATATTCAGGTTGCATGGGCTACCCAGATACATAGTGACAGGGATAGTAGGTTCTTGAGTGCATTCCGGTAGGAACTATTCAGATTGGCAGGTACTAAGTTGACTTCGAGCACGAGTTACCATCCTCAGACAAATGGTTAGACAAAGATTGTCAATAGGTGGATTAAGGGGTTCTTGTGCAACTATATCTCGAGATAGTAGAGGGCATGGATTATGTGGTTGCACTTGGGAGAGCATTGTTATAATACCACTTATCATATGTCCATTGGGACGTCTCCTTTCCGAGCACTATATGGATATGTGTAATGTCCCCGTTTTGGAGCTCATTTGATTTAATTAATTTAATTAATTAAGTTGTCCAAAATAATTATTTTTCAAAAGGATGACTAGTTAGTTATTTTAATTAAATCAATAAGTGGTATTAAATTAATTAATTATAAGGTTATCAATTAAAATTATATATTATAAGGTGACCTTATATTTAATTAATTTAATAAAGTGACTTGAATTTTAAAATATATTATAAAGTCACTTAAATAAAATAAAATAATATTCTAGAAGCTTCTGGAGAAATTGGAAGAAAAGAATAAATAGACATTGAGGGCTCATTTCATGGAATCTAGATTTCAAGTTGATATTTGATAATTCATCTTGTGGAGCCAAAGGGTTTCTACAGATTGCTTCTTATCATAGGAAACGAAAAACTTCCTATTGATAGCATAACTAAGGGAAGAAATATCTCTTGAAGGTTTGCAAAGTGGAGAAAGTTGCTTCAGACTTTCTACTTGTTCTTCAAAGCAAAATTTCATGGCCTTTGGCCAAATTTTGGTTGCTTCGATTTGAGGAAATCTATTGCAGATTGAGGAGACATTTTGTAGTTTATGGTCTTCATATTTTTGGCAAAGAGGAGGTTGAATTGCATGCATATCTATGATACCAGCACTCAGATTTTTATTATCAGTCATACATAGCAGCAAGAAGAGGCCACAATTTTTGTAAGGAGCCTTGCTATTTCTGATACAATTTTTCTGATTTCGTGCCTTTAAATTTACTTCAAATATCTGTCCTGAATGTTGCTATGACTGTTATAATTTGCTGTATGTCACTTTCCTTGAAACAGAGTATTTTGGAGTTCAATTGTTTGATTTGAAGGGAGCTCGTTTGTGTGTTGTCAAAGGTGCTGTCAAAATTTGCTATGATACCATTGTGAAATCCCTTGACGAATCTGCCCTTAAAAATGTTGATTTGACTATTAAGGAATTTTATCAAACACTTTGCAAACCAATATGTTTTGCTGCTGATCGTTTGTTTTGTGCTTTTGATTGAATGCGATGATTGCATAAACTGAAATAATGTCAAAGAAAGTATGCAGTGACTGGAACTAAATGGAAATACAGTGCAAGAGACTTTTTGGACCTTTTCTGATATGATAGATGACTGAAGATAAATGCAAATGACAGCTACAGCAGTATGGTAATTAATGCAAACAGTTGGCATTTAAACTTAAAGTCTCAGGTGACCAATAATGGAGTGCAAGACTAAGCTACAGCTAATAGATATTTTACCAACATTTGTCATACTAAATACTCATTCAATTGGAAAGCTACAGCACTGATAATGCACAGCAGTAACTAATGAATAATTACAGCAGACTGTGATATATTTTCTGAGTGTAGGGTAGACTGGTAATTTTGACAGCAGATAATACAGTAAGAAGGTTTACAAATCTGCCCTTTCGCACTTCTTGCATTGAGGAATATAACCATACATTCCCAGATTTCAAAGATAACTATGACATTATAATAAACTATATGAATGCCCTAACAGTCTCAGACTACACAGAGAGAAACAAGAGGCGCCCAGACCTGTAGAGTAGCCCTCAAGTACATGAGACATCACCAACAGTAGATGTAAGACGTCCCAGCAAGAGACCACCTGTAGGTTGTTTTGCAAGTTCGTTTGACCCTTGAATCCCTATGAAGAATCACGCCCAGCCATGAAACTCACGCGGTTCTCTCAGCCTCCAAATACCACGACCTGGAATGGGAAGAAACAACACGTTATTGTTCCCAGCAACCACATTTCTTTTGATGCCCTTCAATTCCTTCTTGAATCACATCCTTAGCTTCAAATACTGCTGGAATAAGAGGCGCCTGTGATTGTATAACAAAACCACGCCTTCAAGCTACGGATGGAACTATCAACTTGTCTCCATGAAAATACCACGATTCCAAAATAGTGATTTCGAAAACCTGAAATAAAATCATTTATCCATTTCTCCATTGACCTCCAACAATGTTATCCTTCATTGGTCCCAACTAGGGCTGGTATCTCACAGCCGAAATGGGAATGTAGGGTGTTCTTTCTCCAAAACCAGAGAGCTCGTTGCCTTGAGAGAGATACATTCAAAAGTGCGAATTACTTCCTCGTTTCCTCCTTTTCTTCTTCCTCAAAAGGCCCGATAAAAGAAACCATTTATCTCATTGGCTCAAACAAAACAATAAAGTGACTTTTGTATAGTCTTTGAATAAATATTTCCATAAGGCCCTCTTATAAAATTTCAAAAAGTCACTTTATCCAAAAGCAATTTAATTAATTATTTAGTATCACCTTTAGAGAATAATTTTTGAAACTTAGGCAATAAATAAATAATTAAATAAGTGACTCCCTAATTTCAACAATTGCCTTCGGGAGTTAAAAAGGCAATGAGGCATTCTGAGCGGCTAGCTGGAAGGGGACATTACAGTCCTCCCTTCCCGAGATTGCTTGTCCTCAAGCAATTGCAGGCTCGGGTGTTGTAGGATCATCTCACTCTCCCATGTGGCATCCTCTACTGGTAAATCTTTCCATCTCACCAAAAACTCTTTCACCACCCTGTTCCTCAATCTCCTCTCTCGGGTATCTACAATCTCCTCAGGGACTAGGACTAAATGCCCCTCCTCATCCAATGGTGGAAGATCTGAAGAAGAAGTAACGTGCTGACCTAGTGCCTTTTTAAGGCACGAGACATGAAATACATTGTGAATCTTGTTGCTTTCTGGCAGCTCCAACTCGTATGCTACTTCTCCAACCCTCCTGATAATCCTATATGGTCCATAAAATTTGGGCTTGAGCTTCTCAGCTCCACTCTTCTTGAGAGAAGACTGTCTATAAGGCTGCAGGCGAAGGTATACCAGGTCCCCAACCTCGAAACTACGCTCAATCCTGTGTTTATCAGCATATGTCTTTTGCTGATTCTGTGCCACCTGTAGGTTATCCTTGAGTGCTCTCAAGATATCCTGGCTCTCCTGAATCCAATCCTTGGCTTTGGGAGCCCTGCTGTCACCAAAAGCCATCTCCATAAATGAAGGTGCATCATACCCGTACAAGGCTCTGAAAGGACTCATCCCAATGGACATATGATACGTGGTATTATAACAATACTCCCCCAAGTGCAGCCACTTAATCTAGGCCCACTGCTGCCCTGCAATGTAGTTGCGCAAGTACCCCTCAATCCATTTGTTCACAATCTCTGTCTGACCATCTGTCTAAGGGTGATAACTCATGCTCGGAGTCAACTCAGTACCTGCCAACCTAAACAACTCCTTCCAAAATGCACTCATGAATCTACTATCCCTGTCACTGACTATATTCTGAGGTAGCCCATGCAATCTAAAGATCTCCCTGAAAAATAACTCAGCCACCTGTGGTGCCCTGTGCTTAGTCGGAATAGCAAAGAAGTGAGCGTACTTCATCAATCGATCCACCACCACAAAGATACTATCTCTCCCGTGTACCTTAGGTAGACCTGTGATGAAGTCCATAGAAATGCTCTCCCATTTCTGCTCTGGGATAGGCAATGGCTGTAGTAATCCGGCTGGATGCGTATGCTCTGACTTGTTCTGCTGACAAGTCACACACTCCCTAACATGTCTCAATACATCATCCTTGAGGCCTTTCCATGTGAACCTCTCCCTGACCTGTCTGTAAGTTTTGAAGTAGCCCTGATGGCCTGCTAAGGGAGTGTCATGAGAAGCTTGCAATATCTTCTCCTTCAGTCTAGATTCTGGTACCAAGTAGATCTTGTCTTTGTAGTAAATAACATCATCCACTACTCTGTACCTATCATCTCAAATTAGTCCATCCATCAATTCACAAGCAAACTTGTTCTTGGAGTACTCTACCAACAAGAGGGATTTCCAATTTGCGGAAATCTCTGAAAGTGAGCAAGCTGAAGGTCTCCTAGAGAGGGCATCTGCCACAACATTCTTTTTTCCCTTCACATACTCTATATCAAAGTCATATGCCTGTACCCTGCTGACCCACTTCTGCTGCCTCTCATTCAAATCCCTTTGCTCCAAGAAGTATCTGAGACTGTTGTGATCGGTCCTCACCACAAACTTCCCTCAAACTAAGTACTGTTTGAATTTCGCCAAGGCATGCATAATGGCGAGCATCTCCTTATCATAGATGGAGTATAGTCTCTCAGGTCCCCTCAACTTACGGCTCTCAAAAGCTATGGGGTGTCTGTTTTGCATCAACACTGCTCCTATGCCCTCACCTAAAGCATCACACTCCAAAACAAATGGCTGTGTGAAATCTGGAAGCGCCAATACCGGGCAACTACTCATCACCTGCTTGAGCTTATCAAAAGCTCGTTGTGCCTCCTTTGACCAACTAAATGCACCTTTCTTTGTCAAATCTGTCAAAGGTGCTCCCAACTGTGAAAATCCCCTCACAAACCACCTATAGTAGCTACACAATCCAAAGAAGCCTCGCAACTCTGTGAGTGTCCTAGGTGGTGGCCAATCAAGTATCGCCTGTATCTTCTCCTGATGGACCTGTACTCCCTCTGCACTGATCACATGCCCCAAATATAATATCTCTCTAAGGCCAAATTCGCATTTTGAAGCCTTAGCGTAGAGTGACTGCTCCTCCATGATACTCAGGACCTCGTCAAGATGTCTCAAGTGCTCCTCCCAAGTCCGACTGTAAATGAGCAAGTCATCAAAGAACACCAATAAGAATTTACGCAACTGCTTATTGAATATATGATTCATACAGGACTGAAATGTTGCAGGTGCGTTTGTCAAACCAAATGGCATGACCAAGAACTCATAGTGCCCATAATGACAACGAAAGGTTGTTTTGTGTATGTCCTGTTCTCTGACCCTTATCTGGTGATACCCTGAACGAAGATCAATCTTCAAAAAGTACACTGCCCCATGGAGTTCATCCAACAGCTCATCTATCCTGGGTATAGGGTACCTGTTCTTGATGGTTTTCTTATTAAGAGCCCGGTAATCGATGCACATCCGCATGGTTCCATCCTTCTTCACCACCAAGACCATAGAAGAAGCGAATGGACTAGAGCTCGGTCTAATGTGTCCCATCTCATGCAATTCTGTGATTGCTTTCTCGATCTCATCCTTGAATTTCTTAGGATGACGATAGGGGGTAGTGATCACTGGTTTGGCCCCCTCCTCTAGCTCAATGGAATGCTCAAATCCCCGATCAGGTGGTCTCCCTGGAGGTATCTCTCCAAAAACCCTATCATGTTTACCAATAGCTCCTGAATATCCACATGATATGGCTGCCCTGAATTAGAAGACTCTTTGGTGGTGATCAAACACTCTGCTGCCCAAGCTGTCATCATGTCGAAAAATGCTCTCCATGCGTCTAGCAGACACAACCTTAGCTGATCCATTAGTCATGCCTCTAAGCACCACTCGCTGCCCCTCTACTGTCCTGAACTTGAGTTCCATGGTCTGAAAGTTCTGAGAATATTTCCCTAATGAGTGTAACCATTGAATCCCAAGTATAGCATGAGTGTCACCCAAATCCACCACATAGAAGTCATCTGTAGCTGTGTAATTGCCCAAGGTAATAGGCAACTGTGAAATCCTCTGAGTGCATCTCAATTTATAGCCATCTGCCACCATCACATTAAATCCTTCAAAGTCCTCTGCGGGTAGCATATGTTTCTCAACTAGGGCTGCATCAATAAAGTTGTGGGTTGCCCCACTATCGATCAACACACATATGCGATGTCCCTGTAAAACTCCTCTAACTCTAAAAGAGTTAAATCTAGGAGTGCCTGATAATGTAGCAATGACATTACTCTTACCCTCTCCCTGAGGCTGCTCCTCATCCGAACTGCTATCGTCAATATCCTGTGAAGGCTTGTCATCACTGCTCTCATCCTCAGACATAACCTCAATAAGATGAGCCTTGCCTTTTCCTAGGCAACGGTGACCTGGCTCCCAACGTTCCTTGCAATGGTAACAAATTCCCTTAATTCTGCATTCCTTGCGATACTCCTCATCTGGATCACTTTTCTTGTTTCCCTTTTTTTGAAAAGGCTTCTTGCCCTTGTTCTTCTGAGGAACAAAAGGTTTAGAAGATATTTTGTTGTCAGGTGTGGAGAACTCCATGTCTCTCGCCCTAGTGATCGCATCCTCTAGGGAATCGGATTTGAAAACCTTAATCCAACCACGAAGTGGTTCGGATAGACCCTCAATAAAGAGCATAACCAACCTCTGCTCTGAAATATCTGTCACCATAACTGCCAATCATTGAAACTCTAAGATATATGTGTCTACTGATCCACTCTGCTTAAGCTACGCTAACTCCCAGAAATGAAGCTCTGGATCCCTCTGATCAAATCTGTCCATAATTTTCTGTGTGAACTCCAAATAGGAAGTGATGTTGGCATGCCCTAAAGTGACAAGCCCATGATACCACCACTCATGTGCCTCACCATCCAAGTGTAGCGTAGCATACTTAATAGCCTCTGTCTCCAACATGGGGTTTAGCTGGAAATAAGTGTCCAACTTTTGTACCCACGCTCTAGTTATGCATTTACTAGACCCGTCAAAGGAAGGGATCGTGAGTTTTCCAACCTTGCGTTGTCGATCCTGGTTCTACTGTCCTTTATTGTTGTTTCTGGGTCTATTCCTATAGTTGATAGTGCAAAAATCCGCCAATGACATGGCATCGTGAAATTCATCTCCCAATGATTGATATTCTCTTAAATAATCTGTAAATCCATCTCCTTGTGCTTGCTGCTCTTGATTTCCAGCAGGCTGTCCTCCCAAGAATTGAGGCATGAGAGGCCTCAGAGTCACCCTACTAGCTGTCCTAGCATGGTTATGTGCTGGTATATTGGTGTTGCTGGCCTCTACATTGTTATCATAACCGTTTGTCCCATTGTTACCATTATTCCTATCACCCAAGAGCTGGTTTAACAGTTGAGCTATCTGCTGTTGACCTCTAGCTAGGTCATTAAGAATCTGTTGAGTGCTACCCTCGGGTATGTCATGCCTATCACCCATGATATCTTCTTCAGATGATGAATCGGTATCAAAAGGACCAACACCTCTTCTCCTTTCTCTTCTGTAAGTGATAAACTCTCGGTTATCAGGATTCATAACATCCCACTACCACACAGGCAGGCAGGAAGCTAGCTCTGATACCACTGTAAGGAGCCTTGCTATTTCTGATACAATTTTTCTGATTTCGTGCCTTTAAATTTACTTCAAATATCTGTCTTGAATGTTGCTGTGACTGTTATAATTTTTTGTATGTCACTTTCCTTGAAACAAAGTATTTTGGAGTTCAATTGTTTGATTTGAAGGGAGCTCGTTTGAAATATTCCGAGCCAATTTTTTTCGTTTTTCAATTAACAGATTACAAAGCAGTGCACCCGTTAAGGTTAGAGGAGAAAACCAAAACGTGCAAGAAAGCAACTCTAACCAGAATGGCGCCGATGATGGCGAGCATTGGTCAGAGGGTCTTCTATTCTAAATGCAGAAAAGAACTCAACGTCAAGTATGTGCTACCCAATCCAATGCGGAGTGAGGGGCGACCATATGACGGAGTGATTGCAGAATTAAATGCTTGAATTAAATGCTGAAACTGGAAATACTCGACACCCAGAATGTGCTTGCTGTCCCAAGATGGGAGAGTAGCTAGCATAGGGCGGAGCTATAACTATTAAATAATTGAAATTGAAAGTTACAACCAGATTTGAACAAGACAGAATGACTGCCAGTACTACTGTCAGTTTTACAAACAAGAAGCATTCGCTGTCAATATCTCATGAGATTAACGGATCAGCATTACATCATTGAGAACCACTCTTATCTTGGATAGTGATATCAAAACCACAATGCTTTCAAGGATCAAATACTGATTTCTGTTTTCTGTTACAAATCTGCTCATTAAAAATGCATAAACAGCAGTCTCTAGAACTACTCAAATGCTCATAACTTCCACTTATGACTTCCTATTGACTTGAAATGACATGCAATATACTTCAATGATTTAGGCGACCAACTTAAGACTCTACGACTGATCACAAAGCTTCAGATTTATTTTTCACGAATTCCAAAGCATAAACAAGAGGTACGGCCCAGCTGAGTAATTCGACTTAGCTTTAAAAATTAAATACAACACAATAAAATCTGAGATTTGAAACAAAGATTCGCCTCTCCCAGACAATGCTATAAATGCAATACCCAGAATGCCTTTTTTTGTATTTTTTGACTTACAATGAAAAACATGGATCTGCTGTATTAAATGATGCTAAAATGCTGAAAACACTAAAATGCCAAAACAGATTTAACGATGCAAATAACTAAACACCATGCACGAGCTAAATGCAACTCACAGATACTGAATCACCACTAGATGTTGTCTTCCAAACACGAAGTGATGCCCAAGCTAGGAGGCCTTCATTCCTCGAAGTAGTCCCAGAGCCAATCCGGCAGCATAACAGTATAGTCGTCAAAAAAGATCCCCAAATAATGCACCGAGACTCCTCTTTATAATTCTTCAATTGACTTCGCAAAACCCTAAAATCTGCTTTTAGGTCAAAACCCAATCTCCTCAAGGATGGGCGTACTTTTCCTTGAAAGCTTTAGATTTGATATTTGTTGTACCCCAAAATTAAAATTTTTGTTACACTTAGACATTTTGAAGAAATGAGTAAAAGTCTTGTCAAAACAATGAAAAGAGTCAAAATTTGGGTGTGCGTGTCTTGCATGGAGGGTTAAAATACAAATTTTTCAAATTCTGACGATCTGGGTCTGCTAAGAGCAGCTTAACCTACAAAACCCAGATCTCAGTTTTTCATCCCTAAATTTTAGGAAAACTGCTATTTTTAGAAATTTTCTCGAAATAGTAAAGTTTTCTGGGTTTTTCTGGGTTTCTTTCGAACGGATACTCGGCAAAATTTTCTAAAAATAGAAAATTTCTAAAAATAGAAAGTTGGTCCCATTGTGGTCCGAACGATTTTGATTGGCTCAAATATGTCCAGACAAATGCAAATGAATCTTAAAATAATCAGTTTTGCCCCACGGGTCTATTCAGCCTTTTCGAAGCATATCTGGAATTCTGAAGTCATCAATGGAGGTCATCCGACTGCCAGGCGTCAATTTCAGCATTCAATTTCCGGCAGAAGGTGAAACGATGAACATGCACGAAAAACGAGGAAGAAGATTGAAAAATCTTGAAAATTTTCTAACACTGCTGAAAGTGGGCGCCCCTGTTGAAGAAAGGCGCCCACCTTTTTAGGGCACCAGATGAAGGAATTAAGGTTTGGATCTCAAATGGAAGTTGCTCAGTTTTCAATCAGCTTCGCGATGAATATCCCCGGCAGAGCATCCGACGATCCAGTCTCCGGCAGATTCAGGTCAAAGTGGAGGTATTAAATGAAGATCTGAAACTTGGAGAAGATGAAATTGAAAATTTTTCTAAGTCTGGAGAAACTGGGCGCCCTAAGAAGAGAAAGGCGCCCAACTTTTCAGGGGTGCAAACAGAGGAATTTGCAGTCGAAGCTATAACGGGATGTCTTCAGAATTCAACTGGCTTCGCAGTGAGCTATTTAGCACGACAAACGGAGCTCGCAGTCATCAGATTCAAAAGGCTGAACAGAGGGTCCGACGAGAGGTGAAAAGAGAAATTCAAAAGCAAGAGTGAAAAAGTCAAAAAATAAACTAAGTGTTAGTAAACTGGGCGCCCCCAGTCAAGATAGGCGCCCAACCTTTTGAAGGGTGAAAGTTCACTTTTTGGCAAACGTGTCTCCAGAAGACTCCTTTTCATTTTCAGTCAGCTTCGCAATGAGCACAAACATTCAGAAATCCGACGCCCGAAGCTCAAGATTCAACGAAATCATCTGTGAAATAGAGGATAATGAAGAACTTGGAAATCAGAAAAATGGCCAACACTGGAGAAACTGGGCGCCCCTAGAAGGAAAAGCCTCCCGTGAATTCGGAGGTCAAGATCAAATTTTTGGCCGGAGGTGCCTCCAGAACATCTTTTTCAGAATCAGTCAGGCTTCGCCGTGAATCACTCAGCTCGTCTGTCGGGTTGATCTGTCAACGGGAAATCAGAGGCGAAGGGGCATGTTAAAATGGAGAAAAGTTGAAAAAAGTGGAAATTTTGACCAAGTCTGGTGAAGTTGAGCGCCCCTCTTGAAGAAAGGCGCCCAAATCTTCATGCCTTAGAAGATTTTTGAAGATTTCTAAAATTTCATAATTGTGAGAAGAAGAAGATGGCGTCCAAACTGAGAAGATAAGATTTAGGGTTTTGAAATAAAAGCAGAAAAGAAAGCAAAACCTAAATCAGACCCTAGGTCTATTTAACACCTCTTTTCAATGTATTTTTCATTATTTTTGCAGGTAGCATCCAGAGGAGAAAGTTGGAGCAACAAGTTCGAGAATTTTTTGTGATTAAAGAATTCATAGTTGCTGGTTTTACATCAGATTTTTCAGACCAGCAAGCATAAACCCTTGCTTTTTCAAGCTTTTTGTTCCAGAAGATCAAGTTTTTCAAGCAGAAAGCCAAGGCTTTCAATTTTCGTCATCTGGTCTTTGCCTCTATCTTCAAGAACTTCTTTTCAAGAACTTCACTGCTGCAGTAGTGCTTTTATCTGTATGTCGCTGAAAACTTCAAGGTATCTAAATTTCTGTCCATCTCGTCCCACGACCGTCAAGAGACCCATATCGCAGTTTTTTTTCAAAAACCTCGGGTTGGCTGCTTTTTCGATCAAACGTCAGGGTTTTTCAAATCTAATCGACTGGGTCCATTTCTAATGATATTCTGAACAAAACCCAGATGCCAGCTTTTTTCAGGAAAAATTGAAGAAATTAGGGTTTGCTGCTTTTTCAGTCAAAATTTAAGATTTTCGAAAACGGACGATCTGGGTTGTCTTGCATTGATATTCTGAACAAAACCCATATCTCAGAAAAATTCTCAAAAAATTCGTCCGTTGAAGCATAAAAATCAGCATTCTAAAAATAGAAATTGCACAAGACTTGTCTAGACCAAGGCGAGTTTACAGTTGTTCTTCAAGTTTTCTGAAATGGAGTACACTCCTAATGTTTTCAAGTCCGAATCAGCCCTCTTTCATAATTACATCAAAACAGCTGAGACAGACTTGAATCATGTTAAGCCGGTGTTCGATCTATATCCCTTGGAGAGAGCAGGCAACATTTCAATCAAGAACCTGGGTCATTCTGGACTCCTCGCAGCAGCGTCTATTCCTATATCGTAGCCTTGAGTTCGTAATCGCTACATTAAGCATTACAACCCGCTACTAGAGATCCAGCCGATGGCAGTTGATTTGCAGCCTTCCAAAGCCCTATTACGGTCGAAGGTGCTTTTCCATTCCCCCATGGCTCCCGGAAAGTGTAACTCTTCGAGGGATGATGTGAAAAGATGTGGAATAATGATAAGCATCAAATACAGCAAGAAGATTGCGCAGAGATGGATGAAAGAAAAACATAAGACATTGCCCAAGAATGTCGGGCGAGGAGAGTTCAAGGACGAGGTTGCCATCATCATCACTTTGCTCAACAGGGTCACTGGTTCAGCAGATGCCACCAAGTTCCAACCTTGGATGTTTTATGCCATACCTCACATTATGAAAAAGACTGAGTTTTATGATTGGCCTACTTTGATAAGTGACTGCCTACATCAGCAAATAACAGAATATTTTCAGTTTCATGTATTCCACATGGTGTCATATCTAGTCTATTTGGTGGCCTATCAAGGTCAATTCAGAGGATTGAACACCGAGGGGTCATTGAGCATTCAACACATATATAATTATTATCCCCAGTTGGAATTCACAAAGTCGTTGCACCACTACAAAAGGGTGAACGAGGCATTCTTGATGTACACGGTGCGTGACTTAGACAATGAATTGCACATCCGCATCTCTTCAGTTGCCAGGGCAGCAATGGCCGAATGGGCAGATTGGTTTATACAGTTTCCTACCTTTACCTATCTCAGGGTTTATGGTTATTCAGGTGCCCCGCTCATGTTGCCAAGGTATCCGTCAGACGAGGTCATCTTCATGGAATTCTTGAGGCAAGCTCACGGTGTTCATACAGACTTGAGAAATAGAAAGAAACCCTCTCTTCATTTTCCATTAGGGTTGGGTATTTATACATGCAGGACTGCTACAGATGCCAAGACAATTGGAGAAGAGTTAGATAAATTTGGTCTAAAATCCTACAGTGAGAGGCGGTCATTTGATCCTCATGGTGTCTACGCTGCCCGGTTGGAGAAGAACTACAATCACATACCCGCACTTGAAGACTTTTGGGCTAACTGTGCAGATGAGTTTGAAGTGCGAAAGCGTAGTTACAGCAGGTTGACTCTCCATCAAATGAAAGACTGTTTGAATGAAGATATTGAAGGACTCTCCGATGATGATGAAGATGTGCTTCTACCAATGTACACTCAGAAAAGAATCGAGGATCAGCCTCTTCCACAAGTTAATTGGGCAAACAAGGAATCTCTTTCAGTTGAAGACAGAACAAAACAAGTTGCAGAGTATAGTAAGGTTTTCCTAGTGCTTAAAAGGAAGAACTCTATTCCGGTAGCAGAGCCGCCAAGGATAATTCCCTCTTCTTCCACAGCACAGTCAAAAGGAAAGGGTAAAAGTCAGTCTCAAGATGGCATCAAAGGCAGTAGATCGAATAAAAATGTAAGAAGAAGGATGGATTTCTCAGGCATAGTCATACAGGAACAGCCTACAATTGATTCAGAAGTTCCTCTTGACAAGCCCATACCTCACAATGAAGCAGAGGAGCCGCCTTTAACACATGTCCCTGTGCCTTTGACAGGTTCGTCACCAATTCATATTGATCTTGATATCGAAGATGATGAAGAGATTGCAGCAGTACCTCCTGAGGCAGTTAGTAAAGATACTACGGTGTCTTGGCTTGAGAATTCCTTAGGAAGGGTTAGGAGAAGACCTTCATATCAAGTGAGTGTTGATGATCTCGATAACATTTATCAGGAACCTCCTAAGAAAAAGGCAAAGAAGCAAGTTCATTTTGATAGGAATCCCGATAACGAGATTGTCATAGAGACTGCGGTGCCCCCAGAAGATAAGAATAGGGATGAGGTAAACATGGATGATTTTGTCATGGTCAAGGCTAATCTCGGTAGAAATACCAGACATGCAGATTTGAGTCTCTTCAAAGTTGTATCTGAAAACCTTCATGAAAGAGTGCTAAAAGACGGAGAAGACAAGGCAGCCCTCAAGGCTGAAAATCAGCAGCTTAAGCTTTTTATTTCTAACCTTGCTCGTGGTTCTTCACAAACAACTCAGTTGCTGCCCCAGGTCTTAGAGACACCAGCTGATCATCATCAGTTAAGACAGCTGGTCATATGTGGGAAAGAGACTCAGGAATGGATTGAGAGCTTCATTGTCAGAGGAAAGGAGATCTTGGCTCGGATGTTCCAGTTGAGAGAGAATGCTCATAAACTTCGTCAAAGCATCCAAGGATTTGAACAAACATGGGTTGAAGTAAAACCTAGGCATGAGATTATCATTGCTGATTTAGACACAGCCTACGGTTCAGCGGTTTCAAAGGAGCACAAAAGGAAAATCCTTGCTTGGAGAGAGCGTCATGTTTTCAAAATTAAAACTTATGAGAGAATATCTGAAGAATTCATCACCTACAGACAAAGGGTGGTTGAAGCTCTCCTTTTCATCAGCGAGTTTGTCATAGAGATCCCCTCTCAGTACAGTCTTGAGGATGGTTCTTACATCGGGCTTGAGGAAGTACAAAATCAGTTCCAGAATGTTGTTCATAGTTGCAGCCCAGTTGGTGGAAGGATAGGTTATGTTTCAATGATGTCAGCAAAGTTCAATAAAGCGGCCAATGAGATTGAAGATTTCCAGAGATCTATTGCAGATGCTGAAGATATTCTTGAAAAGCGTGTTTTGTCAAGGATGGTATAGATGAATCAACCGGGACACACCGTGACTTCCTAGCTGATGTGATCGAAGCTTTAAAGCGCTTTCTAGAAGCTTTTTCCGCTTTCTTTCTATTCTTGGAATAACTCTATCCATTCTTTGAGGATAGAAAGAAGATAAGATGTAATAGGTTGGCGCTCCCGCTTTTTTTCTGCTTTTCAGTTTCTTCTTTCTAGATTTAGTAATAAAGTTTGCTTGCTGAGCAAGCCCTAGATTGTGAAAGCAAGCAGATTTTAGGGTTCCCTACTCCTCTGCTACTCTATAAACAAGAGCCTTTGCTCATTTAGTTTCTTTTAACCGTGCTAGTGAGAACAAAACGCTGAGCCTATTGTGCCTTCTATTTGTTGCTCAAGTATTGTTCATTTGTGTTGTGATAAGCAAATTGTTGAGCCTCTTTAGCCAACAAGGAGTTAGTAAGATTGTTGTTTTCTATTGTGTTAAGAATAAGTTTGCAAGCCTCCTTAGCTGCAATTTCTTGTTCAAGGCATGTTAGAAGGGAGTTTTTGTTTCAGAGATTTGAGTAATAAAATCATGAGCCTCTTTTGCCTTGATCGAAAATCTCAGATTTTCGTGATCTATGTTACGCTTTTATGATCTTTATTTCAGCTTACAGTGAAGTGTGTAGGTGTTTGTTGGAAGAAAGATTATTGAAGTATTTTTGTCAGAGAATCTACCTTGTTAATTTCTAACTTCTCTTGCTCTGCTAATACTTGAGAGGTTAGGAACGTCTTTAGTCTAGGTTAGTCGTAGTTGAAATTCTTATCAGAAAATCTCAGCTGCGGCGTTTGTGTTTAAAAAACCTTGTGCTCTAAGCTGATCCAAAAAGATAGGCAACTTAGTTTTAGTTTACTTTCTTTCAAACACCATCAGCAAGAGGGAGCTTCCCCTCCTAATTTGAAGAGCAGTTTATCTGTGCATAGCTGTCCGTTTTCAACCAAGATTCCGTAGGTGCTTAATTTAAACGCCAACAATATTTTTTAAATAAATATCATACTTTTAATAAATGCCTAACATTAGCTTGCTCTCGTAGACTTTTAGAAATCATTAAAATAACCTTTTAATGAGGGCGCCACCCTCAAGACCCCTTTTAAAAAAAACATCATTAAGTCATTAATCTAGGCTCCATATCAACGCTAAAATATAATATTTAAAACGTGACTTTTTAATTAAATGACTTTACTTATCCTCCTAATGTGCCCCAAGCCAATATCGAAAGCAAAACATCCGACCAACCGGGCGTGAAGTCAACTCGAAAGCTGAACTCATCTCGAAAGTCGCTAAAAATAGAATTTACTAAAAATAGTAAATTCCAAAAGTGCTCTGATTGCCGAGATGAACATACCATTGCGAAGCCCTCTGAAAACCCAGAAGGAATCCGCCATTGAATCCACCATCTCTGAGCAAAGACCTCAAAATTAGGAAACCCTAATTCATCCTTCGACCAGCCTCAATTCCCAAAGAAAGGCTAACGGTCACCGGAAATGTCGTGTTTCTTGAGAAGGGGACACATACCCACTCCTCCCCAAGATTGCTTGTCCTCAAGCACCTAAACTAGGGATGCAATATTTTCCTTATCACTTTCCCAAGTGGCATCCTCCATAGGCAGGTTCTTCCATTTTACCAAACATTCTCTGATAGTTCTATTCCTCAAGGAACGTTCTCTGACATCAAGTATCTCCTCAGGAACTAGAACCAACTGTCCTTCTTCATCCAACGGTGGCAACTGTGAAGAAGCAACCACATTGTGTCCAAGTGCCTTCTTGAGGCGAGACACGTGGAAGACGTTATGCACTCTGCTATCTGAAGGTAGCTCTAATTCATAAGCTACAGCCCCAACCTTTCTGATGACCCTGAATGGCCCATAGAAGCGAGGTTTGAGCTTCTCAGCTCCACTCTTCTTGAGTGTAGACTGCCTATAAGGTTGTAAACGGAGATAGACCATATCCCCAACCTCAAAAGAACGCTCTACATGCCTCTGATCAGCATACAACTTCTGCTGATTTTGTGCAATCTGCAAATTATCCTTCAAGGATCTCATTATGTCTTGACTATGCTGCAACAAATCCTTGGCTAAAGGTGCTTTGCTGTCACCAAACACCAAATCTGCAAAGTTGGGTGCTTCATACCCATAAAGTGCCAAGAAAGGAGACATCTTAATCGACATGTGGAAAGTAGAGTTGTAGCAGTACTCGCCTATATGCAGCCATTTGACCCAAGCTTTCTGTTGTTCAGACACAATTTCTCAAGTAGCCTTCCAACCACTTGTTCACCACTTCTGTTTGCCCATCAGTTTGGGGGTGATAACTCGTGCTTGGAGTGAGCACAGTACCACTCATTCTGAAAACTTCCTGCCAAAAGGTACTTAGGAACTTGTTGTCCCTATCACTTACAATATTCTTTGGCAACCCATGCAGCCTAAACACTTCTCGAAAAAACAAATCTGCAACTTGGGCTGCAGAAAAAGTGCTGGTAATGGCAAAGAAATGAGCAAACTTGGTTAATCTGTCAACTACCACGTAAATACAATCCTTCCCTTGGGGTTTGGGCAACCCAGTGATGAAATCCATCAAAATGCTTTCCCATTTTTGATTGGGAATTGGAAGTGGTTGCAGCAAACCGGCTGGTAATGTATGCTCATTTTTATTCGCTTGACAAACAGGACACTCCTGAATGTAGCGTTGAACCTCTCTCTTCAACCCTTTCCAAGAAAACCTTTCTCGGATCTGTCTATAGGTCTTGAAAAAACCTTGGTGACCAGCAACAGGAATGTCATGAAAATTCAAAAGAATCTTCTTCTTGAGCTTAGAATCAGCCACCAGAAAGATTCTTCCCTTATAACGGATCAATCCCTCAACCACCTGGTACCTTTCATCATGGAAAGTACCTTCCAGAATGCTGGTTGCAAACTGATTTTTTGCATAATCAGCAAGCAACATGTCTCTCCAATCTGTAGTAAGCTCACACAATGAGCTAAGATGAGGCCTTCTGGAGAGAGCATCGGCCACGACATTATTTTTTCCTTTGACATATTCAATGTCAAAGTCGTAAGCTTGAAGCTTACTCACCCATTTCTGTTGCCTCTCATTTAGATCCTTCTGGTGCATAAAATGCTTGAGGCTATTGTGGTCAGTCTTAACCACGAATTTGTTCCCCACCAAGTACTGTCTGAACTTGGCTAGTGCATGCATAATGGCAAGCATTTCTTTGTCATAGATTGAATATGTCCTTTCAACACCCCGTAATTTTCTGCTCTCAAACACGATAGGGTGTTTGTCTTGCATCAGGACAGCCCCAACTCCTTCACCTGATGCATCACACTGCAGCTCGAATGGCTTGGAGAAATCCGGAATAGCCAAAACTGGACACGAGCTCATGATCTTCTTGAACTTATCAAAAACAATTTGAGCCTTTTCTGACCAAGCAAAGGCTCCCTTTTTGGTGAGATCAGTAAGGGGAGCAGCATTCTGTGAATACCCCTTTACGAATCTCCGATAAAAACCACAAAGACCCAAAAAACCTTTCAACTGGGTCAAGCTCTCAGTAGGTGGCCAATCAACTACTGCTTTGATCTTTTTCCCCGGATCCACCTTCACCTCAAGATCATTATGTGGCTAAGGTAATAAGAATCCTTCATTCCAAATTCACATTTGGAAGCTTTTAACAAGCTCGATCTATGATACTGCTAAGCACTTCCTCCAAGTGCTTGAGTGTAATCTTCCAAGTCTTGTCAGGATCAATATCATCAAAAATATCAAAGACAAACCTTCGCGAATCGATTCTGGAAGACACGGTTCATGCAAGACTGAAAGGTTGCCGGAGCGTTAGTCAACCCAAATGGCTTGACTAAGAATTCAAAATGGCCATAGTGACATCCGAAAGCTGTCTTTTCCACATCTGATCCCCTCATTCGTATCTGATGGTAACCCGACCTCAGATCAATCTTCGAAAAGAACTTAGCCCCATGTAGCTCATCAATGAGCTCATCTATTCTGGGAATGGGGTATCTATTCTTGATGGTGCTTTGGTTCAAAGCACGATAGTCCACGCACATGCGCATGGTACCATCCTTCTTCACAAGAACCACTGCAGATGCAAAGGGGCTCTTGCTTGGGCATATGAAACCCATCTCCAAAAGTTCTCGAATATTCTTCTCGATCTCATCCTTTTGCCTCTTCGGATATCGATATGGAGTTGTGATCACGGGTTTAGCTCCTTCCTTGAGCTCGATGATGTGTTCTGAACCCCGTTCAGGTGGTGGACCAGGAGGCAAATCTGCAAAGACTTTGCTCTTCTTCGTGAGTAGTGACTGGATATCAGGAGGTTGGTCACGTTTAGTCTCAACAGGACTAGCAGGAAGTATCATGCATTCGGCAACCCACTCAGCTTGATCGTGACGGATCAGCTTTGCCATTCTTTTGAATGACACTACTCGAGGACCCCCATTGGACATGCCTCTCAAAACTATCCTCTTCCCATCCGATTGGAACTTCAACTCCATAGTCTGCAGATTCAAAGAGATCTCTCCAAGAGATCGCAGCCATTGGATGCCTAGAACGGCATCAGTATCCCCAATGTGAACTACATAGAAGTCATCCTTGACTTCGTAGTTGCCCAACTGCATGGTCATGTTAGATATTTTCTTGGTGCAAGAAATATGGAAACCATCGGCAACCATGACCTTGAATCCTTCGAACTCCTCTGTTTGCAGCCCCTTCTTGGCTACCACAACTTCATCAATGAAGTTATGAGTTGCTCCAGTATCGATCAAAGCAACGATTCGCTGCCCTTTGATCATCCCACGAACCTTGAATGATTCGTTTCTTTGAAAACTAGAAAGTTGAGCTAAAACTCCACCACTTTCCTTCTCATCTCCGGATTCTTCTGGAGCTCTATCTTCTTCATTTTCTTCAAAATCAGATTGCTGGTCGGAAAAATCAGAACTACTTTCCCCAGCAGAATAGTACTCAATCTGATTGAACTTAACCCCTTTAGGACAAACATGGTCTTGAGACCATTTTTCCTGACACCGGAAACACAACCCTTTTCTTCTGAGTTCATTCAGGGTTTCTTGATCCAACCTGGTGACATGGGGATTGCGATTCTTGAACTCCTTGTTCTGAGGTCTCAAATGATTTTTATGCTGAGGCCTTTTTCCTTTATCCCTTTTCTGAAAAGGGGAGTTTGACTGAAATTTTGCCTTAGGAGCAGCCCACTCCATGTTTCTCGCCTTTTTCATGGCCTCTTGCAGGGTTGGTGGATCGAAGGCTTTAATCCAACCTTTGAGTGGTTCTGTCAACCCTTCACTGAAAAGGATCACCAGTCTCCTCTCCGTGATTCCAGTCACCATGAGTGAGAGTCTCTGAAACTCAGCAATGTAGGCATCAACTGTACCATACTGTCTCAATTGTGCAAGCTCTCTGAAATGAATTTCAAGATCCTTCTTTTCAAATCTCTCGATGAGCCTGGTAGTGAACTCATCATAAGTTGTGATAGACCGATGACCCAGAGTAACTAGGCCATGGTACCACCACTCGTGCGCCACCCCATCAAGGTGTAGCATAGCGAACTTAATCGCCTCTTCTTCTGCCATTGGTCTGAGAGCTAGATAGTTATCCAGCTTCTGAATCCAAGCTCGGGCTGAACTTGTATCACTCCCGTCAAAGTGTGGAAGTGTAACCTTGTTGACAGCTTGGTACAACTCTCCTTGATTTGATGGTCTTCTTTGATCAAAATGTCTCCCTTGCCCTTTGTTTTTTCTCTTATGGTCCATGAAATCATTGAAGGACATGTCCATCCTGATGTCGGCAGGTAGAGAGTCATACTCTGTACGGCCAAGCCTCAACTGCTCCACGAATGAAGCATTCTCTTCAGGATCTGGCTGAGTGACTACAGGAGCCACAAAGGTGGGTTTGAATGGCCTGGTGGAAATGTAAGTGTTGTTTGACACCGTCCGAGCTGCATGCTCATCATGCTGGTTTGAAGCACTATGCTCCCCTCTATGCCCGGAGTTATTCTGTGGAGTGGGGTTCTGACCCACTTTCCCCATCATGAGAGATACCATGTCCATCAAGGCATCCATCTTTCTTTCAAATCTCTTTCCAGGACTCAAGGATCTTTCTCTTCCTTTCTCACTGTCATCTCTATTGTTGGTAATCCTCTCGTTACCCCCAACTGATCTCTCACCTTCTGCCATGTCTGTTTCCTGAGAAGACTCCCAACGAGCCCTCAAGATTTCTGAAGCTGTCTGCCCCTCTGGAGGCTGATAAAGCTGGAACTGTTTTCCAACCTTCTTGTCTTCCCTGGCAATGTACCTCTTTTCTCTGTCACTCATAGACAGAATGAACGCAGGATGGCAAGATCTTGGCTCTGATACCACTGAAATATTCCGAGCCAATTTTTTCGTTTTTTCAATTAACAGATTACAAAGCAGTGTACCCGTTAAGGTTAGAGGAGAAAACCAAAACGTGGTTAGAGGAGAAAACCAAAACGTGCAAGAAAGCAACTCTAACCAGAATGGCGCTGATGATGGCGAGCATTGGTCAGAGGGTCTTCTATTCTAAATGCAGAAAAGAACTCAACGTCAAGTATGTGCTACCCAATCCAATGCGGAGTGAGGGGCGACCATATGACGGAGTGATTGCAGAATTAAATGCTTGAATTAAATGCTGAAACTGGAAATACTCGACACCCAGAATGTGCTTGCTGTCCCAAGATGGGAGAGTAGCTACCATAGGGCGGAGCTATAACTATTACAATAACTTAATTGAAATTGAAAGTTACAACCAGATTTAAACAAGACAAAATGACTGCCAATACTACTGTCAGTTTTACAAACAAGAAGCATTCGCCTGTCAATATCTCATGAGATTAATGGATCAGCATTACATCATTGAGATCCACTCTTATCTTGGATAGTGATATCAAAACCACAATGCTTTCAAGGATCAAATACTGATTTCTGTTTTCTGTTACAAATCTGCTCATTAAAAATGCATAAACAGCAGTCTCTAGAACTACTCAAATGCTCAGAACTTCCACTTATGACTTCCTATTGACTTGAAATGACATGCAATATACTTCAATGATTTAGGCGACCAACTTAAGACTCTACGACTGATCACAAAGCTTCAGATTTATTTTTCACGAATTCCAAAGCATAAACAAGAGGTACGGCCCAGCTGAGTAATTCGACTTAGCTTTAAAAATTAAATACAACACAATAAAATCTGAGATTTGAAACAAAGATTCGCCTCTCCCAGACAATGCTATAAATGCAATACCCAGAATGCCTTTTTTTGTATTTTTTGACTTACAATGAAAAACATGGATCTGCTGTATTAAATGATGCTAAAATGCTGAAAACACTAAAATGCCAAAACAGATTTAACAATGCAAATAACTAAACACCATGCACGAGCTAAATGCAACTCACAGATACTGAATCACCACTAGATGTTGTCTTCCAAACACGAAGTGATGCCCAAGCTAGGAGGCCTTCATTCCTCGAAGCAGTCCCAGAGCCAATCCGGCAGCATAACAGTATAGTCGTCAAAAAAGATCCCCAAATGATGCACCGAGACTCCTCTTTATAATTCTTCAGTTGACTTCGCAAAACCCTAAAATCTGCTTTTAGGTCAAAACCCAATCTCCTCAAGGATGGGCGTACTTTTCCTTGAAAGCTTTAGATTTGATATTTTAAATAAATATCATACTTTAATAAATGCGCCCAACATTAGCTTGCTCAGACTTTAGAAATCATTAAAATAATCTTTTAATGAGGGCGCCACCCTCAAGACCCCTTTTTTAAAAACATCATTAAGTCATTAATCTAGGCCCATGGTCAACGTTAAAATATAATATTTAAAACGTGACTTTTTAATTAAATGACTTACTTATCCCTCCGAATGTGCCCTGAAGCCAATACTGAGCAAAACATCTGACCAACTGAAGCAGGAAGTCAACCGAGCTGAACTCATCTGGAAAGCTGCCAAAAATAGAATTTACTAAAAATAGTAAATTCCAAAAAGTGCTCTGAATGCCGAGATGAACATACCACTGCGAAGCCCTCTGAAAACCCAGAAGGAATCCGCCATTGAATCCACCATCTCTGAGCAATGACCTCCTCAAAAATAGGAAACCCTAATTCATCCTCCGACTAGCCTTCGGGTTCCCAAAGAAAAGCCAACGGTCACTGGAAATGTCAGGTTTGAGAAGGGGACATTACATCGTTTGTGTGTTGTCAAAGGTGCTGTCAAAATTTGCTCTGATACCACTATGAAATCCCTTGACGAATCTGCCCTTAAAAATGTTGATTTGACTCTTAAGGAATTTTATCAAACACTTTGCAAACCAATATGTTTTGCTGCTGATCGTTTGTTTTGTGCTTTTGATTGAATGTGATGATTGCATAAACTGAAATAATGTCAAAGAAAGTATGCAGTGACTGGAACTAAATGGAAATACAGTGCAAGAGACTTTTTGGACCTTTTCTGATATGATAGATGACTGAAGATAAATGCAAATGACAGCTACAGCAGTATGGTAATTAATGCAAACAGTTGGAATTTAAACTTAAAGTCTCAGGTGACCAATAATGGAGTGCAAGACTAAGCTACAGCTAATAGACATTTTACCAACATTTGTCATACTAAATACTCATTCAATTGGAAAGCTACAGCACTGATAATGCACAGCAGTAACTAATGAATAATTACAGCAGACTGTGATATATTTTCTGAGTGTAGGGTAGACTGGTAATTTTGACAGCAGATAATACAGTAAGAAGGTTTATGTAATGTCCCCTTCTCAGCAGTGATCGTTTCTGTTGACCGTTGGCCTATTCCGGAGACCCGTAGGCTGTGCGGATGGTGAAATTAGGGTTTCCTAATTTTGAGGAGGTTGTTGCTTGGAGCTTGGGATTCTGATTGCGGATTCTTTCTGGGTTTTCAGAGAGCTTCGCAGTGGTGTGTTCAGTTTGGCATTCCGGGCAACTTCGCGAATTTACTATTTTTAGTAAATTCTATTTTTGGCAGTGGACAGTTTGGGTTCAGTTCAGTTGGATCACTTCTTCAGTTGTTTCAGCTGGCACTTCAGTTCTTGGCCTTGGGCGCATTTTTCTTGGAGAGATAAGTATTTTCATTATAATATTATTATTTTAATATTATACCCCTTGCCTAGCAGTGCAACTTTAAGTTGTTTTTAAAAAGGGGGACTTTGAGGGTCATGGCGTCATAAGGAGATAAATTATAAATTTTATATGTCAAATATTGAGACAAGTGAAGTGGGACGCCCTTTTGAGAAGATTGTTTTTATTTTAAAAAGTGAAATGTTTTATTGATGAAAATGGACGCCATCTTTTGGAGGGAAAAGGTGAATTTGAAATTAGGGTTAGGGCGCCCTCTGGAAGCTTCTAGATGTTTCTCTCTCGTCTATATAATCAGGCCTCAGCTCTTCATTTGGTATCTTCTGTCTACTACACCGTTATGCTGCTGGATTGACTTCAGGCACTCGCTTCGAGGAAAGCACACCTCCTAGCATTGGCTCATCTTCTTGCTTGAAAGATAGCAACTAGTTGAGAGGTTAGCTTGTTATTGGTAGTTTGCATTGTCTTTGAGTTCTATTGCATTTTGGTAGAGTATTTCAATCATGTTGTCATGTTTTTCTAGTTGCTGTTACCATATAGCTGTAGACTCTTTTTATTCATAATCCAAAAACACAAAAAGATTTCATTGTGGGTATTGCATTTTCTCATTAGTCTTGGTAGGGCGCCACCTTTTGTGAAGTTTCATGAATTTTAATAAAGTCTGGAATTTTTAAGAGAAAATCGCCCTCCTCAAGGGGCCGTACCATTGTACCTTCATTGGGTTTTGAGCAGAAATTAAATATCAAGGTTTTGGGGTTGCTTTGTGTCTTGAACTTGGGCGCCTTCATCTTAGGTGTCTTTTGCATCCATTTACTTGCAGTTTGAATGAGTGGTGTGAGGTTTGTGAGCATATTTTGGTGTTACAGTGTTGCTGATAACAGAAAAAACAGTCCTTACTCTGTCATAGCAGCAAGCTTAAAATAATTATTCGAGTTGTGTGCAAGGAATGCCATTGAGAAGACTTGGAATTATCATTCCATATTGTTGTAATGTTGAAGACTCTCTTATAATGTGCTTAATTGATGAATTTCTGATATTGTAAGCTGTACAGTAGTACTGTCAGCATCATTTAACATTTCCGCAATTTATCTATGTTTGTACTGCCCACTGAACAAGTGGAAGAGGCTGGCTTGCCGCCTATTTCTGTTTGCATTTGTAATTTCCTAAAGACTCCGCCATATGGTCGCCTCATATTCGTCACGGATTGAGTAGCACATACTTGGTGTTGAGCTAATTTTCAGTATTGCATTAGATAGGGATCCTCTGACCGAATGCTCGTCGTTCACCGGCGCATCTCGTGGTTAGAGTTCTTATTCAGCATTTTCCTTTGAGATCCTCTGACCAATGCTAACACCTTGCCCTCATCGGGATCCTGGTGTACATTCTGGTTAGAGTTGCTTTCCGCATCGTTTTGGTTTATGCTAACCTTAACGGGTGCATGTTGCATTGTAATCAATTGTGAAAAATCAAAAAAAAATTGGTCCGGTTCATTACAGTGGTATCAGAGCCATGATTCTGCCAACCTGTGCCCAACAGTGATTCAGTGGTCAGATGAGTGACAGTGATTGCAGATACTTCACCAGAGGTCAGGCCAGAAGACAACAGATACAGCTTCCGCCAGTGCCAGAAGCAGATACTTTGTCAGAGGCTTTGAGAGAAACAGGAATAGCAGTGGATACGGGTAAAACAGTTGAGAACATGTCAGACAATCTTAGGACAGCCATGGAAGAGAAGGATGCAAGGATGGAAAAGAAGTTTGATGGGATGATTGAGATGATGTCTCGATTACTTGCTAAAATGGATCAGCAAGCTTCTCAGAACCATACTCCGAATCAAAACCATGCTACTGGAGAAAGCAGTGGTGTCAATGGACACAATGGGAATAATGGAAACAATGGAAGCAATGGGAACAATGGGAACAATGGTAATGGAGGCAGCAGAACTATTGGACAGCATGATACTATCTCTAGCGGATCAGCCTCTAGACCGCTTTTCCCTACATTCACTCCAAGGGACGAACATCAAGTTGAAGCTACCGTTCCTTTGGTAGACGATGCTAGGCAAGCCTACATGGAGTACTCCACCCTACCACCTGATCTTAGGGACCAATGGTCCTTTGATCAATTCTTGAATCAGAGAAACAGAAGACACGGAGGAAGAGTTGATAACCGAGCTTATATGGCTCCTAGAACAGATTTTCATCAAGCCTTAGGGAAGGTAACATTGGCTCACTTCGATGGAAGTGATAAGTGTTCAGCAAGATCGTGGGTTCAGAAGTTAGACAACTACCTATCACTTCGTCCCATGCCAGAAGAAGATGCCATCAAATTTGCAACACTTCATTTGGAGGGAGCTGCCCATGAATGGTGGTACCATGGTTTGGTCACTCTTGGCCATAACCTTATTCGAACCTATGGAGAATTCACCAACAAGCTGATTGAAAGGTTCGACACTAAGGATCCTGAAGTAAGATTTCGCGAGCTTGCACAACTCAAGCAGCATGGCTCCTTGGATTCTTACATTGCTGATTTCCAGAGACTTTCTGTGATGGTGCCCAACATCACCGAAAGAAGATTGGTTGTGTTGTTTTCTGAAGGTTTGGTTGAACCCTTGAAAGGGTGGGTTAAAGCTTTCGATCCACCAAGTCTTGATGAGGCAATCAAGAAGGCTCGTAGTATGGAGTTATCAGCCCCTAGGCCTAAATTTCCGCCTAAGCCTTTTGGCCATAAGAAGGATAAGGATAAAAGACATTCTTCTAATCAGCACAAGAAGTTCCCACCTAAATTGACTGAAGAGCAACGTGAACAGCTCAGAAAGGAGGGCAAGTGTTACACATGTTTAGAGCCTTGGACTAAAGGCCATAGATGTCCTGGAAGAGGGCGTTATAATCAAATGGGGACATATTCTGATTATGAATCAGCATCAGATATGTCTGATCAGCAGTCTTATTTTGGGGACAGCGAGGATGAAAGAGTCACAGAAGAGTCCGATCATGAGCAAGGAGTTGGGGGCCCTATTGCCCAACTCTCTAGTTTCCAAAAGAACGAATCTTTCAAGGTTCGTGGTGGAGTTGGAGGTCATCGAATTGTTGCATTGATTGATACTGGTGCAACGCACAATTTCATTGATGAAGGTGTGGTTGCCAAGAGAGGTCTCAAAACTGAAGAATTTGAAGGCTTCAAAGTCATGGTGGCTGATGGGTTTCATATTTCCTGCACACGAAGAGTTCCTAACATGTCCTTGCAGTTGGGAAACTATGAAGTCAAAGATGACTTCTATGTGGTTACTATTGGTGACACAGATGCAGTTTTGGGTATACAATGGTTACGTTCACTTGGTGAAATCTCTCTCAACCTACAAACAATGGAGCTCAAGTTCCAATCTGATGGCAAGAGAGTTGTTTTGAGAGGAATGTCTAATGGTGGTCCTCGTATAGTTTCTTTCAAAAGGATGGAAAGGCTGATTAGACATGACCAAGTGGAGTGGGCTGCGGAATGCATGGTTCTTCCTGCTAGTCCAGTTGAGACCAAGAGGGAATATCCTCCTGATATTCAATCTATACTCACCAAAAGGAGTAAGGTGTTTGCTGATCTACCACCTGGGCCACCACCAGAAAGGGGTGCTGAGCATGTTATTGAACTTAAGGAAGGGGCCAAACCAGTCATTACAACACCGTATAGATATCCTAAGAAGCAGAAGGATGAAATTGAGAAGAACATAAGAGAACTCCTGGAGATGGGCTTCATTCGCCCTAGCAAGAGTCCCTTTGCTTCAGCTGTGGTTCTTGTGAAGAAGAAAGACGGCACCATCCGCATGTGTGTGGATTATCGTGCCTTGAATCAAAGCACAATAAAAAATCGGTATCCTATTCCTCGGATCGATGAGCTCATTGATGAGCTACATGGTGCTAAATTCTTCTCCAAAATTGATTTGAGATCGGGTTACTATCAAATCCGGATGAGGGGCTCAGATGTTGAGAAGACGGCATTCAGATGCCACTATGGTCATTTTGAGTTCCTAGTCATGCCCTTTGGCTTGACTAATGCTCCAGCCACCTTCCAGTCCTGCATGAACAGAGTTTTCCAGAAGCAGTTGAGGAAATTTGTGTTAATTTTCTTTGATGACATTCTCATCTTCAGCAAGACGTGGGAAGAACACCTCAAGCACTTGGAGGAAGTGCTTAGCATTCTTGAATCAGAGAGTTTGTTTGCAAAAGAGTCCAAATGTGAATTTGGAATGAGGGAGCTGCTCTACCTTGGCCATATCATCAGCGCTGAAGGGGTGAAGGTTGATCCAGAAAAGATCAAGGCTATTGTAGATTGGCCACCTCCAGAAAATCTGACTCATTTGAAGGGATTTTTGGGTCTTTGTGGCTTCTATAGAAGGTTCGTTAAGGGGTATTCTCAAAGTGCTGCTCCTCTTACTGACCTCACTAAAAAGGGGGCTTTCATGTGGTCAGAAAAAGCTCAAAGTGTGTTTGATAAGTTCAAGAAAATCATGAGTTCTTGTCCTGTATTGGCCATACCAGATTTCTCCAAACCCTTCGAGTTACAGTGTGATGCATCAGGGGAAGGTATTGGGGCTGTTTTGATGCAAGAGAAGCATCCCATTGTATTTGAAAGCAGAAAATTAAGAGGGGTTGAAAGGACCTACTCTATCTATGACAAGGAAATGCTTGCAATCATGCATGCATTAGCCAAGTTCAGACAGTATCTGGTGGGGAGTAAATTCGTGGTCAAGACTGATCACAACAGTCTCAAGCACTTTATGCATCAGAAGGACTTGAATGAGAGACAGCAGAAGTGGGTGAGTAAGCTACAAGCTTACGATTTTGACATTGAGTATGTCAAAGGGAAGAATAACGTTGTGGCTGATGCTTTGTCTAGAAGGCCTCACTTGAGCTCATTGTGTGAGCTTAATGCTGATTGGAAGGAGTTGTTGCTTGCTGATTATGCCAAAAATCAGTTTGCAACCAGCGTTATTGAAGGTACTTTTCATGATGAAAGGTACAAGGTAGTTGATGGGTTGATCCACTACAAGGGAAGAATCTTCTTGGTAGCTGATTCTAAACTTAAGAAGAAGATTTTGGTGACTTTCCATGACAGTCCACTTGCTGGTCATCAAGGGTACTTCAAGACATACAAGCAGATTCGAGAGAGATTCTCTTGGAAGGGGTTGAAAGATGATGTTCAGCGTCACATCAAGGAGTGTAGTACTTGTCAAATGAATAAAAATGAGCACTCTCTTCCAGCTGGTCTACTGCAGCCACTTCCCATTCCAAATCAAAAATGGGAGAGTATCTCTATGGATTTCATCACCGGGTTGCCTAGGGCCCAAGGCAAAGACTGTATTTATGTTGTAGTGGACAGATTGACCAAATTCGCTCATTTCTTTGCCATCACTAGCACATTTACAGCAGCTCAAGTTGCAGATTTGTTCTTCCATGAAGTGTTTAGATTGCATGGGTTGCCTAAAAATATTGTGAGTGATAGGGACAGCAAGTTCCTAAGCACCTTTTGGCAGGAAATTTTTAGGATGAGTGGTACAGTGCTTACTCCAAGCACTAGCTATCACCCACAAACGGATGGGCAAACGGAGATTGTGAACAAATGGTTGGAGGGCTATCTCAGAAATTATGTCTCGGAACAGCAAAGAGCTTGGGTAAAATGGCTCCACTTGGGAGAATATTGCTACAATTCATCTTTCCACATGTCAATAAAGATGTCTCCATTCATGGCCCTCTATGGTTACGAGGCTCCAAGCTTTGCTGATTTGGTGTTTGGCGATAGCAAAGCTCCTCAAGCCAAGGATTGGTTGCAGCAGAGCCAAGATGTTTTGAAATCCTTGAAGGACAACCTTCAAATGGCACAAAATCAGCAAAAGATGTACGCTGATCAGCAGCGTGTTGAGCGCTCATTTGAGGTTGGTGACATGGTATATCTTCGGCTTCAGCCCTACAGACAGTCCACACTTAAGAAGAGTGGAGCTGAGAAGCTGAAACCACGCTTCTATGGACCATTCAAAGTTGTTAGGAAGGTTGGAGCGGTGGCTTATGAGTTGGAACTACCTTCGAGTAGTAAGGTCCACAATGTCTTCCATGTGTCTCGCCTCAAAAAGGCACTTGGACACAACGTTGTGGCTTCATCACAGTTACCTCCTTTGGATGAAGAAGGGCAGTTGACTTTGGTTCCAGAACAGATTATTGATTTCAGAGAGCGTTCCTTGAGGAGGAGAACAATCAAAGAGTATTTGGTAAAGTGGAAGAATTTACCATTGGAGGATGCTACTTGGGAGGATGAGGAGATTCTACAGCATCCAGACTTGCGATTGCTTGAGGGCAAGCAATCTTGGGGAGGGCGGACTGTAATGTCCCCTTCTCAGCAGTGATCGTTTCTGTTGACCGTTGGCCTATTCCGGAGACCCGTAGGCTGTGCGGATGGTGAAATTAGGGTTTCCTAGTTTTGAGGAGGTTGTTGCTTGGAGTTTGGGTTTCTGATTGCGGATTCTTTCTGGGTTTTCAGAGAGCTTCGCAGTGGTGTGTTCAGTTTGGCATTCCGGGCAACTTCGCGAATTTACTATTTTTAGTAAATTCTATTTTTGGCAGTGGACAGTTTGGGTTCAGTTCAGTTGGATCACTTCTTCAGTTGTTTCAGCTGGCACTTCAGTTCTTGGCCTTGGGCGCATTTTTCTTGGAGAGATAAGTATTTTCATTATAATATTATTATTTTAATATTATACCCCTTGCCTAGCAGTGCAACTTTAAGTTGTTTTTAAAAAGGGGGACTTTGAGGGTCATGGCGTCATAAGGAGATAAATTATAAATTTTATATGTCAAATATTGAGACAAGTGAAGTGGGACGCCCTTTTGAGAAGATTGTTTTTATTTTAAAAAGTGAAATGTTTTATTGATGAAAATGGACGCCATCTTTTGGAGGGAAAAGGTGAATTTGAAATTAGGGTTAGGGCGCCCTCTGGAAGCTTCTAGATGTTTCTCTCTCGTCTATATAATCAGGCCTCAGCTCTTCATTTGGTATCTTCTGTCTACTACACCGTTATGCTGCTGGATTGACTTCAGGCACTCGCTTCGAGGAAAGCACACCTCCTAGCATTGGCTCATCTTCTTGCTTGAAAGATAGCAACTAGTTGAGAGGTTAGCTTGTTATTGGTAGTTTGAATTGTCTTTGAGTTCTATTGCATTTTGGTAGAGTATTTCAATCATGTTGTCATGTTTTTCTAGTTGCTGTTACCATATAGCTGTAGACTCTTTTTATTCATAATCCAAAAACACAAAAAGATTTCATTGTGGGTATTGCATTTTCTCATTAGTCTTGGTAGGGCGCCACCTTTTGTGAAGTTTCATGAATTTTAATAAAGTCTGGAATTTTTAAGAGAAAATCGCCCTCCTCAAGGGGCCGTACCATTGTACCTTCATTGGGTTTTGAGCAGAAATTAAATATCAAGGTTTTGGGGTTGCTTTGTGTCTTGAACTTGGGCGCCTTCATCTTAGGTGTCTTTTGCATCCATTTACTTGCAGTTTGAATGAGTGGTGTGAGGTTTGTGAGCATATTTTGGTGTTACAGTGTTGCTGATAACAGAAAAAACAGTCCTTACTCTGTCATAGCAGCAAGCTTAAAATAATTATTCGAGTTGTGTGCAAGGAATGCCATTGAGAAGACTTGGAATTATCATTCCATATTGTTGTAATGTTGAAGACTCTCTTATAATGTGCTTAATTGATGAATTTCTGATATTGTAAGTTGTACAGTAGTACTGTCAGCATCATTTAACATTTCCGCAATTTATCTATGTTTGTACTGCCCACTGAACAAGTGGAAGAGGCTGGCTTGCCGCCTATTTCTGTTTGCATTTGTAATTTCCTAAAGACTCCGCCATATGGTCGCCTCATATTCGTCACGGATTGAGTAGCACATACTTGGTGTTGAGCTAATTTTCAGTATTGCATTAGATAGGGATCCTCTGACCGAATGCTCGTCGTTCACCGGCGCATCTCGTGGTTAGAGTTCTTATTCAGCATTTTCCTTTGAGATCCTCTGACCAATGCTAACACCTTGCCCTCATCGGGATCCTGGTGTACATTCTGGTTAGAGTTGCTTTCCGCATCGTTTTGGTTTATGCTAACCTTAACGGGTGCATGTTGCATTGTAATCAATTGTGAAAAATCAAAAAAAAATTGGTCCGGTTCATTACAGTTTACAAATCTGCCCTTTCGCACTTCTTGCATTGAGGAATATAACCATACATTCCCAGATTTCAAAGATAACTATGACATTATAATAAACTATATGAATGCCCTAACAGTCTCAGACTACACAGAGAGAAACAAGAGGCGCCCAGACCTGTAGAGTAGCCCTCAAGTACATGAGACATCACCAACAGCAGATGTAAGACGTCCCAGCAAGAGACCACCTGTAGATTGCTTTGCAAGTTCGTTTGACCCTTGAATCCCTATGAAGAATCATGCCCAGCCATGAAACTCACGCGTTTCTCTCAGCCTCCAAATACCACGACCTGGCATGGGAAGAAACATCACGTTATTGTTCCCAGCAACCATGTTTCTTTTGATGCCCTTCAATTCCTTCTTGAATCACATCCTTAGCTTCAAATACTGCTGGAATAAGAGGCGCCTGTGATTGTATAACAAAACCACGCCTTCAAGCTGCGGATGGAACTATCAATTCGTCTCCATGAAAATACCACGATTCCAAAATAGTGATTTTGGAAACCTGAAATAAAATCATTTATCCATTTCTCCACTGACCTCCAACAATGTTATCCTTCGTTGGTCCCAACTAGGGCTGGTATCTCACAGCCGAAATGGGAATGTAGGGTGTTCTTTCTCCAAAACTAGAGAGCTTGTTGCCTTGAGAGAGATACATTCAAAAGTGCGAATTACTTTCTCGTTTCCTCCTTTTCTTCTTCCTCAAAAGGCCCGATAAAAGAAACCATTTATCTCATTGGCTCAAACAAAACAATAAAGTGACTTTTGTATAGTCTTTGAATAAATATTTCCATAAGGCCCTCTTATAAAATTTCATAAAGTCACTTTATCCAAAAGCAATTTAATTAATTATTTAATATCACCTTTAGAGAATAATTTTTGAAACTTAGGCAATAATTAAATAATTAAATAAGTGACTCCCTAATTTCAACAATTGCCTTCGGGAGTTAAAAAGGCAATGAGGCATTCTGAGCGGCTAGCTGGAAGGGGACATTACAATTTTGTTCATATCTTCCTCCTTTGGTATCGATTCTTCATGTGGTTTATTGCAAGGCTTTCATTGATGAAGTGTGATGATTTCAAGGGCATTTGAGAGGATGTTTTTCAGCCATAAATTATCTAGAAAATCTGATATACCAAAAACAGGGGCGGCTGAGAGACATTGGGCGATTTTGTCAAGAGAGCGTCCAAAAAATTCCAAATAAATTTCTGAGGCATTGTTAGGAGGGTTGGAGGTTAGGCGCTAAAGTTTGGAGGTCAAAGTCATTGCAAGCAAAGAGAATCAAATTTTTGTATCAAGCTGCCATTGATTTCATCAGGTTCCTTGTTATCATTATATTGCATATTCTTCAGCATAAGGCATTGTAATCTTAGTTGAGAAATAGGTCCTTTGGCATTGTCATATTAAGCAGCTGTAGATGTTTATTGCAGATCAGAATTTAGCATTATAGGAGTCTTGAGTTTTCAGCTGTAGGTTGCATTTACATCAGCAAAATATCATATTTGTATGTCATTGTAATTTGCCAAGAGTCTTGGCTACTTTTAAATCAGCATTGTATTAGAAAGATATTTGCAATCAAGGAGTAATAAGTAGTTGTTCAAATAATAGTTATTATTGTGCAATCAAATAACATTAAAATCAGCTTTAGAGTATGCATGCCAAGTGTTTGACAAAATGTCTCTTGGCTGTAGATGCATTTTATTCATTTAGTTTCTCATTTGAATGCATTTAAAATTACAAAAGAGCATTGTATCACATTTAGAAGCTTGCATAGTAGTAGTAGATGATTATTTAAGCCTTCAAAATCATTTGGCATTCATCCTTGTAATCTGAAAACAACATATCAGCAACATAGAACATTTCATGCAAACTGTTTGACAATATTCCTTGGGCAAGAAATCAGAAATTTTATATCAGAATTAGCAAGGAATAGTACAGTGGTATCAGAGCTTTGATCCTACCATCCTGGAGGGTTAAAGTTCTTTATGCAACCACGAGAAGTTGGACCACATCAATATTACACTCGTCAAAGGGGAAATCAACAAAGAAATCAGATTGCAGATACAGCAGTAGAAGGGTTTGAAGAAACAATTGAAAACATGGCGGACAGTAACAAGCGGAACATAGATGAAAGAGAAGATTGAATGGAAAAGAAATTTGATGGGATGATTGACATGATGTCACGTTTGCTAGAAAGAATGGACCAGCAAGCAGTTCCAAATCAAAATCATTTTCAAAATCAAAACAATCATACAGGAGAGAATAGTGGTGTAAATAATGGCAACAACACGGAGGTAAACAGGAGAGATAGAGCAACTAATACTAGAGGATCAGCCTCTAGACCTCTCTTCCCTACTTTCACACCAAGAGAAGAGCAACAAGTGGAGGCTGCAGTACCTTTTGCAGATGATGCCAGGCAAGCATACATGGAATATTCTACATTACCTCCTGATCTTAGAGAACAATGGACCCTTGATCAATTCATGAATCAAAGGAATAGAAGAAATGGTGGAAGGAATGAATACCGTCCTCCTGTCACTCCAAGGACTGACTTTCAACAAGCTCTTGGGAAGGTGACATTGGCTCTTTTTGATGGAAGTGGAAAATGTACAACACCGTCATGGGTACAAAAGCTAGATAACTACCTCTCTTTGTGACCAATGCTTGAAGAGGACGCCATCAAATTTGCTACACTTCATTTGGAGGGAACTGCTCACGAATGGTGGTACCATGGTTTGGTCACTCTTGGCCATAACCTTATCAATACTTATGAGGAGTTCACTAATAGATTGATAGACAGATTTGATGTCAAGTATCTTGAGGTGACATTCAGAGAGCTAGCACAATTGAAGCAACATGGAACCTGTTGTGACCTTTTCACACATCACCCCATTCAAGATGGGGACCCCCTAATGTTTACTTCGTTCCCATCTTTTGGCTTTGGTTTTCCCATTGTCTCTCTCTTTTTTGTCTGTCTTTTCGAGGGTGTGCCCATCTTTGTGTGTAAATTGAAATTTTGGCTAAGTTTGTGGAATTAGGGTTTTCTTTCTTCAAGCAAGTTTGAGGTTAAATTGAGTCAGCAAATTGAAGTCCGAGCTTAACACTGCAATCAGAGACCTCCAATAGGTTCCTGTTGTGACGTTTTTCACACATCGCCCCATTGCAAATGGGGACCCCCTAATTTTGGCTTTGTTTTTCGTTTGTTTTGTCGTTGTCTCTCTTTTCTACTGTCTGCCTTTCGAGGATTGCGCCCGTCAGTGAATTTAAGCGTGAACTTGACCGAGTCTGAAAATTAGGGTTTCATTTTTCCCGGTCAATCCAATGTCGAATAAAGTGAATAAATTGAAAATTGAGACTAACAGTGTTGTCAGTATGCTTCTAGCAGGCTCTCAGCAAGTTTTCATCAAATTCCGAGGTACTTACTATTTTTAGTAAGTGTGAAATTGAGGGCAATTCGTCAGCATTTTTGAAATTCCGACTGTCACACGGCATTCAGAGCACATCAGACTACTCGCTTGCAAAATTTGAGCGAAAACGAACAACTTACTATTTTTAGCAGTCCAGCTTCCGGGGCAAATTTCAAGGTTGGGATGCAGAGTTTTTCTTTGCATGTTTGTATTCCTTACGGTTTTTCGAGACCTTAGCGATGATATAACATGCAAAAGCGAGGCGACCATTTTAATTGACCTTCCAATGCTATTTTTAGGGTTTGCATGTCGGGGTTTCTTTTGCATGTCCGGATGATTCCTGATGGGTTTTTCGAGACCTACGCGATGGTGTGACATGCAAACGGAGATGATCACCCGTAAGAAACTTGCTATTTTTAGCAGGTGTGTCCCGGCAGCCGCCTCCCAGCAGTTCAGATTCACGAGCTGATCGCAGTGCCGCAGAAACGAAGAGAAACGAAATCTTTGATACGCATGCAATGCAAATTAGGGTTTCCAGCTTTGGAGCCTAAAAATAGGCATCAAAAGTCAAAATCTTCAAATCCGGTGTAAACCACCGATCAGCGTTCTTCAGGCTATCTGCTGGTGAAATTTCAAGTCAAACGGAGCACTTACTATTTATAGTAAGTCAATTTGGAAACTGGCTAAAAATAGTAAATTGAGTGCATGCGCCGGTGTCAGCCAGCAGGTCACGTGGTGAGGAGCGCCTCATTAAAATTTCAACTTGATCGGAGCTTGGGAGCTATCAGAAACATGAGCTTACTATTTATAGTAAGCCACCTTCAGAAACAGGCTAAAAATAGCAGGGTGACTAAAAATGGCAGTGTCAACAGGACAACAAGGCTATGAGGATGCAGTGCGCAAAATTTCAAGTCATTCCGAGCTTCAGAGGTACAAAATTGAGAGGACTTACTAAAAATAGCAGGGCACGTAAGCTGGCGAAAAATGATGGAAAAAGTTCTAAGTCTGATTCTCGTCCAGTACACAGGCCAAAATGCGCCCAAAGCACAACTGGTCAAAGAAAAGTCAAAGTGTTTTATCCTGCAGCAGGGGTAAAATGCGCCCAAAGGTGATAGAAGTCAAAGAAAGTCAACACCTATCATCCTGCTCCCATAGCAAAATGCGCCCAGCTCAAGGTTGATAGCAAAAAAAATTTCTAAGGCAAAGTTTCATCCACCTCCAGGGGTAAAATGCGCCCTCAAGGGATGAAGAAGTTTAAAAAAATTTCTAAGTATGATGCTTCATCCTCCACCCCCTGTGAAATGCGCCCACATGCAAGCTGGAGGCATTCAAAAATTTCTAAGTCTGAAATGTTTCATCCACCTCCCTATGCTAAATGTGCCCAAGTTGCAAATAGGTCAAAGGAGTCAAGGCAGCTTCATCCTCCTCAAGGGCTAAAATGCGCCCAAATGCATGCATGTGAAGACGAAAACGGAGAAGATGAAAGGTCACAAGGGACGTGGTAACATACTTTATCCTCCTCCACATCAAAAATGCGCCCAAGGATGAATGAAAGTCAACAAGTCAACAAATTTCGTCCTTCTCCTACATAAAAATGCGCCCAAGAGGAAAGTGGGTCAACAAGTCAGCAATTTTTATCCCTCACCTAGGTGGAAATGCGCCCAAATGAGTCAAGTGAAGACAAAACAATGGAAGTTGGATAGTCATCCTTCTTATATGTCAAAATGCGCCAAGTTGAAGATGTAAAAGGTGAAGATAAGGTGGTAAATAAGGTGAAAGGAAAGTGAACACTCTAGGGCGTGGTCAAAACAAAGTGAATGCTAGGCGTGGTGGAGTTTTAAATTTTATTTTTTTTCCTCCAAGTGCTACATGCGCCTGAGGTAAAGGTGTTGAAAATATTTCCCAAGGTGTGGTTATCCCTCTTCAAGTGGTAGATGTTAGAAAATTTTCTAAGGCGCATGAGGTGGTGAAACAAAATGCTAGGCGCTTTTATTTTATTTTATTTTTCTCTAAGTGCTACTTGCGCCTGAGGTGCTATGTGTTAAAGGTGTTGAAGAGTTTTGCCTGGGCGTTGGAAATTTTATGGAGAATAAAATACAAAGGGTGAATAATACATGCCCAGGCGTTGGAAGTTGCCAGGTGAAAAATAAAATATGTTGTGCTTGCAAGGAAAATTTTCCAAGTGAAGCAAAATAAAATTTTCTCCACCACAGGCAGAGTGATTGAGGAGTGAATAAAATTTTCTAAGGGAAAATTTTCAAAGTGATTTAAAATTTTCTAAGGCACAAATGTTTTGTCTTAGAAAAATGCCTAAGTCTAGAGAGGTGATGGAATTTTCCTGAAGCGTGAGCAAAGTTGCCAAAGATGAAGTCGGTGAATGCCAGCTCCACAGGATTGATAAAATTTTCCAAGTCAGAACAAAATTCTCAGAGGGGATCGAAGAACGAGAATAAATTTGATGAAAGAATATTTTCTAAGGTTCAAAATTCAAGAAAATTAAATGAACCCGTTCGTTGGGTACCCATGAATTCGACGCGTTCTGGAGAAAATTTTCTTCTGGGTATCGAAGATTGTCGATGAGGAGTTGATTTTAAAGCCTTCCATGCTTCGCTGCGGCCTTCAGGATGGATATTTTTGATGGGCGCCAGGTTGATGAATTTCCTAAGGGAGATGTGAAAATTTTCTAAGGCAAATGTGAAGAAAATGTATTTTCAAGGTGAAATTCTCCAGACGATGAATTTGAAAGAAACTGCCTAGGTGAATTTGCTTAAACTTCCAGAGCCGGAGTTGAACGAAATTGAGTATCGGAGCCCCAGGTAGTGAAATGAATTTCTCAAAGATGAAGTTTGTCTAAGGCATGAACTTGAACGTTCAAATCCTTGTTGAGTCCTTAGGTTGTGATCTTATAATTTCTCCTTGCTTGGTTGCAGGAGGTTCGAGTGGCGAGGATCCCTGGAGGATACTCCAGGACTAGAAGAAAGTAAAAGTTGGACGATTTCAAAAGTGTCGAAGAAACCGAAGATGGCTAAGTGTCGAAGAAACATTTCGAAATTGAACAACGTCAAACAACCTAGATGCGCCCAAGGTAAAGATGCCATGAGAAAAAATATTCTGAGTGTTTGAAAAGATGAAGAGTAGACTCCTACCTAAATGAAAACCCAAACTGGATAGGTTAGGCAAGTTCCGAATTGCTAAGTATAATTTTCATTCCATGCAAAAATTGTGGAATGTGGTGTTTGATCTAAGCAACTTCGTCTATCCATACCACTAGTGGCCTTGTGTGGTCAACTGGAATATTATGCACTTAACTTCAATCACAGTTTGAATGATGGTATGCGTCGTCGTGATGGTAGTCAAGTGGTGGTTTGAACATCTTTAGTCATCTCCCTTGAAGATTGCACCGACTCTGCTGTCCGATGTGAGGCAAAGCGAAGTTTGGTTGAAGTTTGCTGAAGTTGAGCTCCATATCCCACGCCTTAGAATAGATTTAGGCCTTCTTAACCCTGCAACCATTTTAAATTCAGTACTTTCTGGTTAGAATAGGAAACCCGCGCTTCATAGACAAATCCTTCGAGCATTTGAATTCCTTTCTCCGCTGCTGAACAATTCCGTAAGTCCCCTTGAAATACCAGCAAATCACATCGAGCCAAACTGAGCCTATTCGCATTGAAAGAACCTTGGAGTTGAACGCACGAACTTTCTGGCAATCTTAGCATGCAGAATACTTTGATCAAGAGAGAATAGGGAAGCCATTGGCAACTTTATTCTGCGTTGGTGCGGTCACGAAAAACACATCAACAGTTCCCACTAAAATCTCACTGAATTCTGACCACTTACTATTTTTAGTAAGTACTCAATTTGGGGCAATTTCTCAGCACAGTTGAAAATTCTAACTGATACACTGCACTTAGAACACTGTGAGCTACCTGCACGCAAAATTTGAGCCGAATTAGACAACTTGCTATTTTTAGCAATTCTGGGCTTCGAAGCCAATTTTAGGGTTCGCATGTATGATTTTTCAATGCATGTCTGGAGAATATTTCAGGCTTTTTCAAAACCTTCACGACAGTATAGCATGCAAATCAAGATGATGACTTTCAACAATTCAGGCTTTGGAGGCTATTTTTAGGGTTTGCATGTAGGATTTCTCAGTGCATGTCAGGATATTCTTTATGGGTTTTTCAAGAGCTACGCAACGAGTATGACATGCAAGCGCATCCGGCAGTTGGTTGGCCACTTTTCCAGGGGCTTACTATTTTTAGCAAGTTCACTCTGGCAGCTTCCCCCCAGCACTTCAGAGTCACGAACACAACGACATGCAACAGAAACGGGGTCAAACGAAGGTCATTTGGGACACATGCAAGTCAGATTAGGGTTTCCTACTTCCATGCCTAAAAAAGAGGGGGTAGATCTCGAGAAGTCTGAAAACTGACTTATCCCACCATGATCAGCATCCTTCAAGCAATCGGCTGGTAAAATTTGAAGGCAATTTGAGCACTTACTATTTATAGTAAGTCACTTCTGAGGCAAGCTATAAATAGCAGGTCAGCACGAGGCACTAGCGAACAGGTCAATTAACCCACGAGGACCCCATGGAGCAAATTTCATATCAAACGGAGTTATAGAAGTTTGAAAATCAGGCACTTACCATTTTTAGCAGGTCCATGCAGAGGAATTAGGGTTTCCTAAAAAGTAGGGAAAAACACGAGAGTCACACAGAAGCAGCATCCAGTCAGGACCAACACCTTTCAAGCAATCTACTCACAAAATTTGAGCTCATTCTAAACACTTACTATTTTTTGCAAGTTACTAAAAATAGCAGGTGCATGCAAGCATCAGGCGCCAACAGCTCAGTCACGTCACGAGGATCTAGGAAAAACGAAAATCAAGCCTTTCAGAGCTCAAAATCAATTCAAAATACGAAGAGTGCGAAACTTTCTAAAAATAGAAAGCTAGGGCAAGCTGAAGACATCATGAACAATCCGCCCTAAATCAGGCAAAAAGCTTGAAAATCATCTAAGTCTGATAAAATTGAAAGCAACCCTCCTCAAATCCGCCCTAGCAACTGGAGGTTGATAGAAAAATTTCTAAGTCATCAAAATTGGAAGTACATCACCTAGAATGTGCCCAAACTTGGAGAAATACTTTGAAATTTTCTAAGTGTCTAAAATGGAAGTATGACCCTCCATATGCGCCCAAGCCTGATGAGTCATGGAGAAATTTGTCTAAGGCATTGAAGGTGGAAGTAGGGGTCTCTAAATGCGCCAGCTTCAAGGAAGAAAGGGAAAAGAGTCTAAGTGTTAAAGACTAGAAGCTCCTCTAGTCAAATGCGCCTAACCTCTATGTGGATGAGTTGAAAATTTGACTAAGTCCTCAAAAGTGAAAGGAGGCACCCCCATATGCGCCTAAGTCAAGAGTTGAAGTTGGAAACTTCTCTAAGGCATAAGAAATAGAAGTTCCCCTAGTGAAATGCGCCTTGGAAACCTGGAGTTGGTGAAATTTGTGTAAGTGTTGAAAATGAAACCTCAGACCCCTATATGCGCCCAAGGTAAAGATGCCATGAGAAAAATATTCTAAGTGTTTGAAATTGAAAGTACTCCTACCTATATGCGCCCAAGGTAAAGATGCCATGAGAAAAATATTCTGAGTGTTTGAAATTGAAAGTACTCCTACCTAAATGCACCCAAACTGGAGGAGGCAAGTGAAAATTTGCTAAGGCATGAAAATTGGAACCTCAAGGTGGTAAATACGCCTTAGCTTGGAGATAACTTAAAATTTGTGGAAGGAAATGAAACTTGAAGTACTCCTACCTAAATGCGCCCAAATTTGGAGAGGGTGAATTGAAAAATTCTTCTAAGTCTAGAAAATTGAAAGTTCCTACCCCCAAATGCGCCCAAACTTGGAGAGGGTGAGTTGAAAAATTCTTCTAAGTTTGGAAAATTGAAAGTTCCTACCCCCAAATGCGCCCTTGAGAAAGAATGAAAGGTGAGTTGATGGACATTCGATCAAGTGTTGAAAATTGGAACCTCAAGGTGGTAAATACGCCTAGACTCAAGGTTGTTGAGGCTTCTTCGTCCTTCCAATTCACGTAGCATCTTGAAGCAGCTTAAAGTAAAGTAGATTTCATTTCATGCAAGTACTTAGTAATTGTGGAATGTGGTGCTTGATTTGAACAAGACTTCGCTTGTCCATACCACTAGCGGGCTCGCTGACGGTGGGTTCGCCTTGCGTGGTCAACTGGATTATTTTTCAAACTTAACTTCGATTGTGACTCACGTGTTCGTATGCATCGTTTTGATGGTGCTTGCATGTTGAGTTATAATTTGAACATCTTTCACCACTCCTCTAAAGATTGCACCGGTTTTGTGGAAGCTGTCCGAAGCGAGGCAAAGCAAAGCCTGGTTGAAGTCTGTAAGAATTGCTCGCCATATCCCACGCCTTAGAGTAGAACATAAACTTCTTAGGCCCTACACTTATTTAATTTCAATCCACTTCTGGTTAGATTAGGAAACTTGTACTCACTTGCTAAATCATTTTAATTACACGAAAGCCCTTAGTCCGCTGTCTGCTGTCAACTGTCGAACAATTATGTAAGTCCCCTTGAAATACTAGCAACATTACATCAAGCCAACTGAGACTATTCGCACTGAAGGAACCTTGGAGTTAAATGTATGATCTATCTCGCAATCTTAGCATGCAGGAAACTTTGTTCAAGAGAGGATAGAGTAGCCGTTGGCGACTTTATTCATTGTTGGTGTAGTCGCAAAAACCACCTCAACAAAACTCAATGCTCAAACTTAGAAAAAACCTAACAAATTGAGAAAACTATGAAACATAGAGATTTTTAAGAATTTAAAACTTTAATCATGCATCTTTCAATAAATAAACTTTAAAGACAATTAACTAATTGTTACATACCCAAACCAAATTTTTTGCTTCATCAAGGCATTTTGCTTAAAACAGGCCAAACCTTGCTAAAATGATGTCAAATACAATTTTTGGGCAATATCAAGCATGGACTTTGGTCAGTGCTGTGTCAGTTAAAAGCAACCGTTGAGCAGTACCTGTTGATCAGAACCTAAATCGGAGACTCAGAACGAGGCATTTCACAATGGAGGAGCATTTCACGACGAGATTATACCTTTGCATGGTCATTTCAGTGGCCAAGACGGGGATTTCAGTGGTTAATTTTTTGAAGATTTCTCAAGGAAAAGCAAAATTGTGCCCCTGTAGCTCAGGGGCGCCCTTCTTTTTGAAGGCCTAGGTTTTGTGGCATATGCTCGTAGATACATTCAATCTCTTTTTAATTACCCCAGTTATCCGATGAGCTATCCTGCGAGACTATCCGAGACTCGTATCTCCGGTAACTGACGTCAGAAGTTGAGGATTCTAGAGGTTACAGATTGCAGAAGGTTGTCATTTTACAAGTTGCACCCCTGTAGCTCAAGGGCCCACTTCTTAATGGAGGTTCAGATTCTGTTATTCTTAATTGTTGATGCATTTGATCTCTTCGCGACTAGTCTGCCTATCCGACGAGCTATTGAAGGAAATCATCCGAGTCCTAAAACTCCGGCAGTCAACATCAGAAGATGAGATTACGAGGAGAGTTCGTATCACAGAAATTTCTCAATTGGTGAAATTGCGCCCCTGTAACTCAGGGGCGCCCTTCAAGATGACCCCTAAGATGATTGAAATTGCAGATGCGGTCTTCCTGACGTTTGTGCTAATCTAGTCTAGCTTCGCAGTGCATCAATCAGCCAGTCAATTTGACATTCCGAGTAATCGTGGCAAAGATTCTACCAGGCACGTAAGTCAGAGGGTGGAGAAATGTGGTATTTTCCCCTGTACTTCTATAGGCCAGGGGCGCCCAGCCTTTAGGCCTGTCAGATGGAGTTTTTAGCTTTCGAAGTCTTCACGAGACCTGTGAGGAATTACTCCAGCTATTCAACGAGCCTAGCCATCAGCGTCCGAGATTCGGCGAACGCTCGTACGTGCGAGGTCTTTGTAGAACGCCGAAAAACGAAGATAGCTCAGAAAATGGTGAAGTCTAGTCGTATATTCCATCTTGGGAAAGGCGCCTTTCTCTTTGAGGTCTTAGAAGCAGTTTTCTTGCTTCATCGCCTCTAGAGAAATCTCTTGTAGGTCCTTCTGGCTATGCGTTATGACAGACAATGCTTGAATCAGGTTACCCCAGCTCTCGATATCATAGGTCAAAGTAGGGCATCTGGTTGAGTGTTGTACTTTTGTCAAAATGGTGTTTGAGCCTTTTCAAGCCAGGGGCGCCCTTGCTTTTGGGGTCCTTAATGCAGCTTTCAGGTGCCTTGCGTACAGTCGTTGGATGCGGAATACTTCTAGTCACACAGTGAGCCTATCATCCAGTCAGCAGGGTTCACTGTTCATCGTCAGCAGTCGTTTGAAGCGTCAAATGGCGAAATGGAGAAATGGCTGTCTGATGTCGTAACATCAATTTAATCAAGGGCGCCTGATTTTTTTTGAGGTGTTAAACGTTGATTTTAGCAATGATGACTCCCAATAGACATTTCTTCCTTGCTCTGCAAACTTCGCAATGAATATTCCTACTCAGTCTCAGCATCACCCGATCACCCGAAAATTAGTGTTGAATATGGTCAGTGGTAACTTTGTAGTCAACTACAAAGTAGGAAATTAATAAAAAACGTAATATCTTGAGCAAATGGATGCCTATGAGGACAAATGAGGACTTTTCAAAATCAATAAAAGTTGCCAAATCCATCCAAGTGCTTTACGTGGTTTGTCAACTGAATAAAATAATATTAAATATTTATTTTGCATGCTAACGCATTAAATGGCGATTTTTCTCAATAATTCATTATTGGTGCCTTTTTGATGCTGGGTTTCAAACTCGCATGATAAAGCAAGCTGAATATTTTATTATTATTTTGTAATCCGAACTCCAAGTCAGTATCAATTCAACTGGAGGGGGTCCAATCAAAACAATTCTTTTCAAAGTCTGGGTTCTATTCTTGCAGTCATGTTTTTATGATGCGATTTTGCTCTATTAATTCAAGCATGGCGTCATATTTCATTCACACAGCTTGAGCAAATTCTTAATTCTTCAGAGCAAAGGCGAATTTCCTTCAAAGTTGGGTGAATTTCTCATCAGCAATCATTGGCGAAGGCATCAAAACACTTTCTTTGCAGGTACAAGTCAGAATTATCAGCGAATTTCAAGGCAGAGTGGCGATTTTGGCAGAGGAAAACATCAAAAAAACGTCTTTCTTCTTCTCAAATTCTTCTACTTCTCGTCTTAAATTCTTTCGCATGTTTGAAGAATTGGCAGATTTTGACAAAACAAATCATCTAGGTTGATTCAGAATAGCTTCCTCAAGAAAACCCATGTGCCAAAAATTTTCAAGAAAATTTACTCCAGAGCATCAGTTCTCGAGGCTCTAATTTTCTCAACTGAAAATTCCTTGCATGGTTGAGTAGAAGGAAAATTTTCGCATTTTTGACGTTCTAGGTTGTCTTAGAATCTTTTTTTGGACAAAACCCATATCTCAGAATTTTTTGTGAAAATTATCCTTCGATAAGCTATTTTTAGCCTCAGCAGGCTATTTTTAGCTTTCCAAAAAAGTTGTCAGAATATAGCCATGTTCACAATCAATAGGCAAGTTTTTCAGAGTGCAGTACACGCAAATTGAATTCAAAACCAAATCGGTCTTAATTCATGATTTCATCAGAAAAGCTAAGACCGATTTGTATCAAGTGCATTCAGAGGGTTGACAGGTGTAGTCACTCAAATCCATATGGTTGCATGCCTTGTATAGCCGATTGTCTTCCAAAGCCGGTTTAGAGGGTTGATACCATTGGAATTTTGCATGTGTAGCAAGTTCGTTTGCATTTCTCACAACCAGAGTGTGCACAGTCAAACTTCGCAGCTTCGTCATGCAACACTCTTTCATTAAGGAGAAGCGTCAGAGACATCAAGCTGCAGAAGAGATGGTGGCCATCACTTCAGTTACGGAGCCGCCAAAGTTATAAGTCAGTGAAATGCTAGTTTGAGTGTGTGAAGATTTCCAAGATTGCTCAAGTAGCTGACAAGTAGTGAATTGTGACGACCTTTAGATGCTGATGCAATTAACAATCTCGTTGACGGATTGGTTGCTCGAGATCACGGCCTGTAGACTTCAGTTCCCACCTCTCAAAATAGACATTACACACAGGAGGTAAACTTGACATTACCTTCTCAAGTTAACTCGCTGTCTCATCTCATGCATGTCTATTATGGGATTATCTTTATTCACTTGGAGTTGTATTTAGGGTTTACGTTAACTGATGGTAGTGTTCCAATTAACTTGCTTTCAATAAGGACGTGCATGCTTGCACAATTGTCCATTTTTAGACTAGATGTTTCGGTTAACTGACGATAGCTTTCTAGTTAACTGTTGGTAGTGTTCCAGTTAACTTGCTTTCAATAAGGACGTGCATGCTTGCACAATTGTCCATTTTTAGACTAGATGTTTCGGTTAACTGACGATAGCTTTCTAGTTAACTGTATAGTTTACTTTATTAGGGTTTAGCAATAATCTTGCATGCATTGCAAGACTGTAGTTGACTCAAGGTGATTTTAGGGTTCTCTACACCTTTTGATGTCTATAAATAAGATTTTTTGCTCATTTGTACATAACTTTTGCACAAGAGAGAAATATATGTTGTGCCTACCTTGCCTGTAATATTGCTCATTCTATATCTGTTCATGAGTATTTACTGTTATGATGAATTGTTATGCCACTCAGGTTCCATGCAATTATTATGGTGAATGCTTGCCTTAGTTAGATATAGTGGCTAGTTCGATCGTAAATTGTATGCGTGTCTCTCCAATGCAATTTATTGTCCTAGTTGGCTATCCTTTGTGTTTTGTATTCAATAAGCCTATTCAGATTGAGCTGATAGTTGTGCCACCTTGCCTTCAAGTTGAGAATCTATACTTGGTTTATTGTGTGATGTGTGTGAGTAATAAGCCTATTCAGACAAGCAGATAGTCATGCCACCTTGCCTTCACGTTGTGAGTCTTTACCCAGTTTATCGTATGTTTGTCGTTTCCAATAAACTTCTTCCCAACCGAGCAAATAGTTGTGCCCACCTTGCCTTAACATTGTGAAACTGTACCTGAAGTTTATCGCATAGAACATTCCTGCTCCATTTCCTCATGCTCTGTTTTCTTGAGGAAATTGGATAGATTTAAAGTAGTTAGTTTAGTTGTAGTTAATGATTTGCGAAACTAGAAAATCCTTAGCTACAACGTTCTTGGTTTTCTTAACCTTGTGCCTCTTTCAGCTAAGACAAAAAGATAGGAATTAGTTTAGTTTACTTTTTCAAGCATTTTGTCCACTACGAGGGAGCTTCCCCTCGTAATTTGAAGAGCACTCATTACGCAGTGTGAATACTTGTCCGTACAAACTTGCACTCCAGAGGTGTTAGTTTTTACGCCAACACTAATCAAATAGAAGTTACTTTGATTACATACACAAGTATACATTGTTCATATGAGTATAAAAAAGTGAATTTTAACTGAAGGAAACAACATTTTTAAATATTTATATATTTAAATATTTTAAATTTTTTAGGTGTACAAAACTCGTGGATTATGATATCCAAGAAATCAAAAACAAAAATCACACTATAGAGTCATGAACTATGGTAGAATGAAGCTTGTATTCCTCAGCCTAGAATTGCTAACTCTATGTGGATTCATGAGCTTGAATCTTAGACAAGTATGCAAATACTACTATAGCCTTATGAGCATTAATTCAAATAGGGTTTGACTTAGAAAAATAAAAGCATAAATGTAATTTAATTACTAGAAATTTAATTAGGAAAAATTCAAAAGAACAAAAAATGTTGTCTTTCATCCAGCATAGCCAAAAATGATTTTCATCATTTTGTTTATTAAAATCAAAGCAAGGATTTGGGGGTATGTCCCTTGTGGGGGTCGAGGGGTAGAGCCCCTCAAAAGGTTCAAGATAGCACCACCAATCCAAAACTAAAGCCTTTCAGATGACAAAGGCCTTCATGATGCATGACATTTTTCATAATTTTATCACTTTTAATTGTCCTCCAAACCTTTCAAAAAATGATTGAATTTCATGCTTTTATGTTTAAGATTATTTTCTAATTTTAATAGACCGAGCCAAGCCAAACTAATGGGACTCTCTAACTCTGGTGAGTCTGAAAGACCCAACAAATTTGACTAGTTTTACACCCCAAATTGTGTAGTTATTATCTATGTTCCACCGGTGTCGGGGACGAGGGGGCGCCAGGACAGGGGGACAAAGGGGCCTCAATTTTAGGACGGCGGGGGGACGATGGTGGGGAGGCGGGAGGGCGGGTGGTGTATATACTATATACTATACATATGGTACTTAAAATGCTAGTTATGAAAAGATGTATAAGACTATTAAGTATTAAGAACTAAAATAGCAAAATTGAAATACTAAATAGTAAATACTTGAACATTGAAGTTTTCAATATCAAATTACATTATTACTTATACTAATTAGAAATTAGAATAGTAATACTCAATACTACAATGTAACAATTGTCGAATCGGCAAATGGAAGATTTCTATTATATGATATCAAAAATATTTGATCATAAAGATGATTACAATGAGTAGCATGATATCAAAACAAGTACAAAATCAAAATGTCAAAATCACAAAATGTAGTGAAGGAGGCAAAGGCCTCTAATCATCCCTCGGGAGGTCGAAAAACTCCTCATCACTGGAACCACTGGACTCCCCAAGGTCAAGATCCGCCAAAGGAACACCAACCAGCCCTATATCTGAAGAATCCTCATCCTCATCAATCTGTGATGGCTCCTCTGGCTCTACATCCCATCGTGCTGCTAGGCTCTCCTTGTACACACGTGTCCTGTGGTCAATGATACGCAAGGCACTATGTACAACCACTAGCTTCTCTGCTCTCCTAGAGGTGAGTTTGTTCCTCTTAAGAGAGTGGATGAAGCTATAAGTAGACCAGTTCCTCTCAGAAGCTAAAGAACTAGAAACCTGGGACAACAAACAAATGGCTAGTGTACTAGTCAATGATTTCGGTCCATGACAAGTCCACCGTAAAATCGGATCCTCCTCTGCCATAGTTCTTATGTCCGCCTTTGCTGCAGCCTTATAACCCCTAAGAGTAGCAAATTTCATCCACTCAGTGCGAATTTTTCCAGCAGCTGCAACATCATACATCCTATCAATGCACCTGAAGAACCCTTCCTTCACTTCATCATCCTGAATCGATGTAACTCTACCAGGCCTAGGCATGTACCACTTCGGATTCAATGCATAAGCAGCCATGTGCAAGGGAGTGTTTAGGCTGTCCCATCTGTGCTGAATAATAGGCTGAATGTAAACATTGTAGAATGCTAAAGTGGGGTCCTTCTCTCGCACAACTGCCCTCATCTGACCAAGAATAGAATCAATGCATTCATACACCTCTCCAAGGTTAGGTGTATCCCCATCCCCATATCTGATGACCTAGACAACTGGTGTAATGATGGCGACAATATATTTTGCATCATTCCAAAATGCATCACTCTTCACTATCTCCTTCACCCTCTTCCCCTGCTCTGTCCTGGCCCCATCCCATCGATTCCATTCTTATGTCATAACCATGAGTTGTAGTGGATTTTCAACTCAAGCATTCTCTCCAAAAGAATGAAATAGGATGCATATCTAGTCTCAACTAGTTTCAAGAACTCCTTCGCGAAGCTCCTGAAGATGGCATGTGAAGTGTGGTGGTTGCAAATATACATCTGCACATCTCTAGCATTGTTGACCACTCCTCTAATCCACTCAATCTTCCCCATGTCCTTGAGTGCATTGTTCATGGCATGCACACAACATGGAGTCCACCAAATGTGTCTGTATACTGCCTCAATAAGCCTCCCTGCAACTCTGCACACATGTGTTGCATCTGTCACTACTTGGACCACATTTTGTGGCCCAATCTCCTCAATAGCTGCCCGAAGGATCTCAAACTGAAAATCAGCATCTTTTCGATGCCCTGAACAATCAACCGCCCTGAGAAAGAATGGGCCCTCTGAGCATGTAACTATGACATTGATGAGTGGACGATGCCTAATGTTTGTCCACCCATCCATAATATGTTGCATCCAGACTCCTCCCAACATGCCCTCATCATCTCCATCAATGAATTGATCTTGGCATAGTTGTTATCCAAGATCGTGGTCCTCAATTTGTGCTCACCTGGTGGCACATATGATGGTCCTACCTTCGCCACCATCGAAATCATCTCCTTATAATAAGGAGATCGAGCTACACGGAATGGGATTCCATTGGCAAAAAAGAACTTGCCAATGGAATCATCTATCTGATCCTTCAGGTGCACATTAAATAAATCAGCTATGGGGTTAGGCTGACTTTGCATCTTGCATTTCCCCTTGCCCTGTTGTGATCCAGATTCAGCCATAGTGCTATAAGTGGATGAAGGTCCTAAGGCTGACCCTGACAATGTTCCTCCTCTCTAATGCAATGTAGGAGTAGAAATATGTGGTTGCCTCTGCATTTGCTGCTCCTGAATCTACTGAATAGTCTGAATATGATGCCTAACAAACAAGGTAGTAGGCATTGGAATTGCCATGTGATCTGGAACACCCCAAAGCTTGTTGAACTCAATCCTATATTTCAGATTTTTAGGTTTCTTCAAAAACTCACATGCTCCCACACCTTTTCCTGGCCAAAAAAGGAAGTGTGCATTAACTCTGGTCATGCTCCCAAACCAATCATCACCACAAATGTTGCATTTCCATTTCCTCGTACCACCACCTAATGACGTTGGGGCTATTATTCTTGTTGCAAACTGTTTGAGAGGAGATTTGGGATCATAAGGACCCCTAGCCCACTCTGCCAAAAGCTGGGAGGGGCAATTAGTAGAAACTGGTGCACTAGCTATGGAACTAGTTTGCCATTCCGGATTTGACCCATGCTCACCCCCTTCATTGGGCTCATCCTCATGCTCAGGTTCATATTCCAATTGGCTTGCACTATGAGAATGAGTTTCCATCTCATCCTCACTCATTTCATGACTGTGGGAGCTCATTTTGACACTGCATTTCACAAAATGAAAAAAAAAATCAATAAACACATAGTTTCAGCCTATGCCCTACTTTAAATTTTTAAAATTAAAAAAATAAAACTCTATATTTTAAATTTTTTAACAAATTTTAAATTGCAAAACAAAATCTAAATTAATTTAGAAAATGGAACAACAAGAAATGAAATAACTAATAAGAAAAATTAGAAAATGAAGAAATGAAAAAACTTTAAAACATTGAAACAGAAAATCAGAAAATAAAATAAAAAATCAGTTAAAAACCCTACATTTTGCTTGAAAAGTCTCTTCAACAAGGTGAAGAATCTTCCTCCTCTTCTTCTTCTTGCTCCTTGACACTCCTCTTTCACTTGCAATCACTCCTTTCACTTCTCCAATCTCTTTCCTCAGCCTTCACTCTTCTTCTTCTTGCTATAGCAAACAAATAGAAATGCAAATGTGAATAAAAATGAAGATTGGAGAGCCTTTTGAAGGCATGTAAGAGTGTAGATAGGCCCCACATGACCTTAGGGTTCAAATAGAACCAATAAAATAATAAAAAAATGTCTTAAATTTTTTTTTAAAAGGACTCTTTTTAGTGGCCGCCGCGGGAGACGCCTGGGCGTCCCCGACACGCTCGAGGGACGCCCAGACGTCTCCCTTAGCGTCTCGGAATGCCTAGGCGTCTCCCTCAACGTCTTGGAGATGCCGGGACGTTTCCGCGTCTCCGGCGGCGAGGAAAAAAAACGGTGGCGCCGCCGAAGACTTGGGAACGTCGTCCCCACGTGCTCGGGACGTCCCCGTTCTAGAAACGCTAGCGCTTAGGGGGGGGAAGCATCTCCGAGATTCACTGGTTATTATTTACTATTACAACATAGGGTAAATGTGAATATAATATGAATTATGGAGATGAATTAATGATGCTTGTACCTTGTTATCAATATGAATGTTATCTCATTTGATGTTGTTTCATTTGATGTTATCTTAGTTGATGTTATTCATGGTGAAATACTGCATAAATGAGAATAGATGGTTATTGAATTATTGTTATTCTAACTTTGAAGATGGTTATATATGCTACTTATTGTTGTGAACAATTGACTTCCAAGGCATGTGCTAGTGGTTGCAGGTAAATGTCCATTTCTCCAGGGGGAGGGGAAGTATCGCTCGGGAGAAGATTGTGAAGAACCCTGATTGGCTCAACTTCAACCCTGATGCTCAAACTGATTGTTTTTTCTATTTTGAAGGTTTTTGATTTTTTGAGGTTTTTGCATAAAAAGAACATAATGCGATTTTGAAAGAAATGCTTCTAAAATCTATAATAAATACAATAAGGTGAAAACTGACACATATAGATCCTTGAATCGATAGCAAATCGTTTTATTATCCTTTTTCAGTGATTACAATATTGAAACCCTAACATGCAGACAAAAAGGCAAAGCTGATTGCATTATTTAAAAACCTGATTTGCTGATTGCAGCCGCCCCAAAATGATGAAGAATTTGTACGGCCAACCTCAGGAAGACATTTCCCAATCTCGAAATTGTTGCAAACTAACCTAGAGACCGAGGCGTCCCATCTGGTGTAGGCAGAAGACCAAAAATCAAGGCGTCCAAGCTCACAAGAGAAGTACGGCCTCAAATCTGATTTGTACGACCTCCACACAGCAGCAAGTAAATCCGTACTATCTTGGAAATCGTGCCAGACTTGTATTAAACCCAACCGCTCAATTAAAATCACTATCTCTGGACATTTATTGAATTCCTTATCTCTAACAAATATAAATCAAACTCTGAATGATGACTTCTCAATGCGCTCCGTAATAACTTCTGAATGAAGCTATTCAATTGCAGGCAATAAATCAGCTGATATTTCACAGCCTCTGAACTGCTAACACTGAAGATGGCTTGTTCTCCAATGCAGAAGACAACTGAAACCCTTGGCTTCGTTCTCTGAAGAAGAAATAGGCTAAAATCGATGTCATAACATAATGAATGAAGTTTTCTCAAAGAAAACTTATATCTTCTCAGTTGGGTCGATTTCCTTCAAAAAGCATTGTTACCCAATTTTCACCTACGGGCTCAATCAGGCAGGATGAATTATGTTTCAAATGTTCACAGGGGCCAAATGGGACATTTGCATCGAGGGTTAGGTCATGCATCTGATCACATTTCACAAGGAGCTCAGTTGAAAAGCATGCCTCAATCAGTTTTGGCAAAAAACTTATCAGAGAAGAAAGTCGGCAAGACCCTCCTGCTGTCTTGCCGACTGGTAGTGTGTTCTATGTCGTTGAATAGACCAGTCGCCAAGACTTTCGGGTCGTCAGGAGTCTTCATGTATCTCTCCGCTTGAAAAGGGGTCATACCGACAGTTGTTCATCGGGGAGCTCTCGGCATAGGATTTTTCCTTCGCCATAAGGTCTCGCCGACCAAGAAGGGGTCTCAGCGAAATGAAGTGAGCTCGGCCAGCGAAATGAAGTGAGCTCGGGCAGACAGGAGGAGTTCGCTATGAAGTCCCAGCGACAAATGAGTGGTCTCGGCGAAAAGAGATGTCAATGGGGAGGCAAGAAGGACCTCGTTGTAACGTCCTGGCGACCAAGCGGGGTCTCCCCGAAATGAAGCGACCTCGCCGAAGGATTTTGCCTTCGGCATAAAGTCCTGTCGATCAAACGAAATCTGGCCGAAAGATGCGAGCTCGGGGGAAAGGAAGGTAGAGTCGCCGTGATGTCTCGGCGAAAGTATGAGGTCTTGCCGATAATGAAGGGGTCTCGATATGTGTTTTGCTAAAATATTCCGAGCCAATTTTTTTTTTTTTTTTACCAAGTACACAACAATGCAGAGAGCACCCGTTAGGGTTAGATAATTCAAACCAGCAGATTACAAATAACTCGTTGCCAAGAATGCGCACTCAATCTCAACAAGAGAGAGGCTGTCATATGGCAGAGGAGGATCGAGTGCCTTAAACAAAATGCAACTGAAGGTAACTCTAACCAAGAATGTGTCCGCGAAGGACGATCATATGGTCAGAGGATCTTCTACGCTACAAGTACTGGAAACAAACTCAACACCAAGCATGTGCTACCCAATCCAGTATGGAAAGGAGGCGACCATATGGTGGAGTGCTAAGAATTACAATGCAATTAAGGGAAATAAGCAAGAATGCTGAAGTACTCGACGTCAAGAATGTGCTTTCCAACCCGAGACGGAATGGGAGCTACCATATGACGGAGATATAAAGAAAGACAATAGACTGGGCAAGGATCAGTCTCTTCCACGAAATGTAGGAAATATAAATAAGAGCTTACAAATGTGAATATTGGCTAGTTAGTACTACTAACAGCCTTACAATGTAATATATCTCCTGCAAGCACGATGGATTAGAGTGATAATCACACTGCTGAAATGTAGAGCTACTCCAGAACGATTAATATGACTAAGACAGACAATCCCAGCCCTATTAATAATTTTACTAAGTCTGATATGACAGATCTGCAGTTAAGAATGGTGAAAACAGCAACTCCAGAACTCACTTAAATGCTCATATCTCTCTCAATACTCGCTCATTTAACTTGAAATCAGTTGCAAAACATTCTAATGATGATGACAATGAAGATGGATCACAAAAACTTCTCACAAAGACCCCTATTTATTTTGCACGACTTCCAAAGCACTTACAAAGTGAAATTGCCTGCAAGCAAGGGCGATTTACTTTAGATAATTCATAGACTTCAAATAAAATTCTGGAAACTTGCACATATGGTCGCCCTACATAGGAAAATAGATTGGAACAGTACCCAGAACAATATTATTTATGTTTCTTGAGTTGTGAGTAAAAACAACCTACAGCCATACAAATCAGCAACTCTAAAATTGACAGAAAATACAATAACTCAACTACAAATGTGAGAAGAACCAACTACAATGAAAGGAAACCAACTACAACTAAACCTCTCAACTAGTTGCTGTCTTTCAAGCAAGAAGAAGAGCCAAGCTAGGAGGCTTACATTCCTCGAAGCAATCCCAAAGCCAATCCGGCAGCATAACTTTGCAAATTCATTAGATAAACAAAATGAGGACCCCGAGCTCCAATTTATAACTTCCGAAGAGCTTTCTAGAAGGTGCGCCCTAATCCCAAGCTGCTTTTAGGTTTAAACTTTGACCCAAACACTTTCTTCCCAATGGCGTACTTTCCTTGTGAAATATTAATCACTTCTCTTTTTTAAATAAAATATAATCTCCTTCAAAAAGGCGTCCATTTTCCCTTTGAGCAATTATAAACTTTAGAAATATTAAAATATTTCCTTCATGAGAAAATACCCCTCAAAGTCCCCTTCTTTAAAACAACTGTTAAGTTATAACACTAGGCCAAGGGGTGTTTTAAAAATAAAACATTTTGACTTAAAATAACTTATATCTTCGAAATGAACCCCTTAAGCCAAAAATGAGAATTACCCAATGAATTGCCAGAAGAGGAAAGTTGACTGAATTGATGCCGACTGGACCACTGCTAAAATTAGAATTTACTAAAAATAGTAAATTCCTGAAGATGCTCAGAATGCCAAGAAAAACATACCACTGCGAAGCCCTCTGAAAACCCAGAAGGAATCCAGAATCCAAGCACCCAAACTCCAACAAGCAAAACCCTGAATCTTCAAGAGAACCCATCAAACAGTCGGAAACCCTAATTCTGCCACTGACTAGCCGACAACACACTGGGAATAGGCTACCAATCACTGAAAAGTGAAGAGCTAAAAACGGGGACATTACATTTTCCTTCGGCAAGAATCTCGCCGACAACAAAAGGTCTTGCCGAGAGAGAATAACATCGATATAACCTCTGGCCGACAGGGCGAAGCCTCGTCGAAGGAGGTTGCATTCGTTGACCGAAGGCTCGGTCGATGTAATGTCTCACGGACCAAAGGTGGTCTCGGCGACAATTTTGGGCAGCGGCGCAACTCATGAAGATCGACATAGTGTTTTGAGCTCGGCGAGATCTCTTGCCGACCCGTGGGAGTCTCATTGAAATATGATCAGAGCTTGGGGAGACCGGAATGCACTTGGTGAAAGGTCTCCCCGACCATGAAATGGGCTCGCTGATAGTATATTGCCTTCGGCATGAGCTCTCACCGACACATGGATGTCCTGCCAATGGAGGAGCACAGCGATATAACTCACAAAGAGCGGTATGACCTCCTGCCTACTGAAGGAGCTCTTGCCAAATGCGGATGACTAAGCAATAGAAAAGGGATATCGGTATGACTCTTGAAGGGCTTGTTGTAGCATCTTGCCGAAAGCGATATGTCTTGCTGATGTTCTGGGCGATGACAAAGGCGATTTCGATATAACTTTTGTGGCTCGATGAGAACTCTCAGCAACAGTTGTTTTCTATGCCAATAGCTGCAAAGGGGCATAATTGCATCGGTGAGACACTTCTGGTGTCTCACCGAGATGCGATTCTAATGAAGAGTTTTTGACCGCCCAAAGTAGCTTGTGTGGCATCTGTTCAACCAATCAGGGGAAGCTACAGGCGGACCGTTGGCAGCTTGACCGGTGCCAAGAGGATCAACAGGGGGAACACGACATGGATCTGCCTTGGGCTCAGAAGCATTCAAAGCAGCTCGACTGAAGGAGATTCAAAGACGAGGGACAGGAGGACCAAAGGTTAATGCTGCAAAAGATCTAAAAGGCTTCTCCTAGGGGGCGATCTTTCACACTGACATGGACAGCAAGGATTCAATCGAACACAGCATGAACTACATGAAAAGATCTAGGGAGATTTTTCTGAAGTGGGATATTTTTGTAAGCCCAAAGGGGCCGACACTCTTTGGTATATATGGTTTTTTTGCCTTCTTGTAAAGAAGTTCTCCTGATGCTTTTCTGAAGTCTGTGACTTCTACAGTCCTCTCTCGGATTAGCAGAATTCTGTAACTCATTTTGGAGCATGATATATAAAGTTTGCCTTGGTGACTATTGATGTTCGGATTCCATCTTGTTCTTGCAAAGTGTTGTGCATTTCAGGTTCATAATCAAGTTATTTTGTGAATTTTTTTTATTCCTTCATGACTTTATCTTGTGTTTTCATGCCTTCCTTTGCAAAAGCATCATTATACAAATCAAAAACTGTGTTTACATAATCACATATGGATTCTAGTATGTGAAAATTGTTTTCGTCTATGGAAAAAGTGTGTGAATCAAACCTATTGTGACATATTAATGCATAGCTTATACAGAATTTGATGTGTAACATTATGGTCATCGACATTTTTCAAGTGTAGTCTAAGTATTCCATTGATCTCATCAGTTTGGTGTATCACCATAGTTTTGTTTTATTTTTATGCACTCTCTCCCTTTCCCTTCAAAGAATTAGTAGTTTAGCTGACACCAAAGGAAGTCGGCCTTCTCCGGAGGTTCATTTCAGCTTCAGGTGACCCAGAGCCTTGAAATGATCCCATGTTTCTCCAGAAAGCTAAGTTTTCATAACTTTGCTTAGGGTGCATTTCTGGGAGATAACAAGCATCATTTAAAATAAAACTTGAATTTCACTTTTAATCTTTCAATAGTTTGGACGCCCTTTTTAATTATAATCATTAATTGAAAATGGCCCCTTCTTCATGATGGTCGACCCCTTCCATAAAGTCACTTAAGTTATAATATTTAATTATATTATAACTTTATAATATAAGTTTCAATTTAATTAATATTTATTTTGGCAAATAAATATTAATATCTCTCTCAATATAAGTCCAATCGACAAACCGTCTGAAGCTGGATGATAAGTGACTAAAACTGCATATGACCAGACCATATTGCTAAAAATAGCAGGGGTGCTCTGCTGAGTGTCTCCACTTACTAAAAATAGTAAGTCAAGCGAATGATATCCGAACAACCCCGAACGAAAGCCAAACTAAATGATTCTGATAACTGAAGCCAAGCCATGCCTCAACAAGACCCTCTATCCACCCTATCAGCCTACGAGGGTCACATAATAGGCTAATCTCAAGAACTGAGAGATGTCAACTGGAAGGGGACATTACAAAGATTTTGGTCGGGTAACCAGTAAATGTAACTATCTAAGCATAAACACACACCACATTAGAATGATTGAGTTGAGTCAGTTTGTGGGTAATAGGTAAGTCATCCTTAGCCAATATATCTGCATTAGTAAAGGTCTTGTTTACTTTGAATGCATGTTTGGGTGATTTTTATCTGTTTGAGCTTTGAGTCCTCCCTTATGAAATTGTGTTGCTTGTGCTTGGGTTAAGTCTTGGGGCTTTCTAAATGGTTACTTTTGAGTCATTTCATATAAAAGTAAAATGTAGCATGTCTATGGGCATATATATTTAAATACATACACATAGACCCGTGTATGAGAGCAATAGTAAATGCACATATATGTGAGTAGAAATACTCACCGAGGTACATACACGAGGAAACGACTATACATAAATATATATATGTGGGTATACACACTAGGTCTTAATCATTCAATATCGAATGGATTACTTGATTATCATATTAACATATAAGGAATATGCTTGTATATATATATACACAAATACACTTGCAAGCGCTAATGCTTATTGGAGAAGTGTACATATGTATATATTATATAGGTATATGTGAATGAATATATATACATGTATTATTATGGAATATGATAATAAGAGTTATTCATCCACATATGGAATATGTGTTTATTATATACTATAATGCCTGTACTCATATATATATATATATATATGTTGGAAGTATGCTGACTAACTTGCAATATATATATATATATATATTATATATATGTCAGAAGTATGCTGACTGTCTTACGATATATATATTTGTTTATTGAACATATATATATATTTATACCGAGGTATTTAAATATATATATATATGTATATTATATATATAGTATATATATTTTACATATTATTCTTAACATTGAAAATCAAATTATTTTTTATTTAATAAATGAGTCGATTTGATGAAGACTTCTATTCACGTATTTAAACTTTGGCTTAAATATGCCGATATAGTTTAATATGATGAAACTCAAACTTTGAATCATACACGGCTCTATGGAAAATTGCGCAACACCTGCTAAGGAATACACAGGGATGAAACAATGAAATACGTCTTAAAATCTTTATGGCTTTGACCAAGTCAATATCTGAAAGTTATGAAAGCACAGACCAAGTCCAACGCGGTTAATGATTTTAATCAACTCAACCAGAAAATAGTCGATACTAGTTATGTGTTATTGAAATGAGATTGACTTCTTCTCAGCATATGAAAATCCCTCCATCTCATAAAATTGGCGACACCTCTATTACCATTTTCCTATAGGTGTTGATTTGGCCGAAAATTACGAATTTCCCCATGTGCATTTGAAATAGTCTTCTTGAATGTTGGCAATTGGGAAGTCGATTCATCATGTTTATTGCTGAGTATTGGCTTGAATTACCACCACCTCCAGGCTGAATAATTTAAAATGGGAGTGGTGTCGATTCACATGCCCTGACTGTAGGAAGATTGGAGGTCGGCTGCTCTATAAATAGCCGCCCCAACTCTCTTGCAACGCGCTATCTTGTGAATTATCTTAATCATCATTTTTGGCATTACCTTGAGCAATATCTTGTGTTTCATTCTTGTCGTTTTGGAGTGAACATTATTTGGAACCATCATTCATTTTTGTGTGATCATTATTACCATTGAGAAAGGCGTATCATACCAAAGGAATAAGACTTTTGTTGGTTATTACATCTGAGTTTTACCAGTTTATAATATATGATTTCTGAGTGAGAAAAGAGTGGACTTTGTGAGGAAAAGTTGTCTTTTTCTGAGAGAAGAGTGTTTACAACAAGAAAGGGAGTGAGAATTGATTTGTGAGGCTGAGTTAAGCTGAGCAACCAAAGGAGAAGGCTGCCTTGTCATTAGTATTTGGGAAAAGCGATAACAGACATGGGGTTTCTTCTTATCAATTTTATATTGATGCTAGCAGCGTCGGGCCTCTACTTCCAGCCACGACTTATCAAGCAATAAATTAAATGTAGCCTTAACAGCTATTTAATTTATTGGAGACGTCATTTGGTGAAGAGGCACTTCACTTGGGATAAGAAATAATATTTAATTATTGTTAATTATATGAAGCCGACTTCTTTGAATTGCCACCTTTTGCATGAGTCACAATCTTTCATCTTGGGCTGACTTTACATAATGTGAAAAGACACGATTCATGAAGGCTATCTCTTCGATTTGTATATATACAAGATGTTGTTTACCATTCATTCAGATCTATTCATAGTTCGATTTTATTCAAGAGCAGATCGAAGTCTTCAGGAAGGCCGAATTCATCATCAAGGGAGATCAATATTATAAGCAAAGTGTTAGATTCTTTTGTGTGCATCAAAGTGTGGTGCTGATATTTGTCCTTATTGTAAAAGCGAGTTGGCTTCATTATTCAATATATAAGAGATATTTTGTTGCTGGGTTTTACTCCCTCAAGTTGGAGGGTTTTCCCAGGGTATATGTTGTGTCAATCTGTTTAAAATTGCTCTATATCTGCTTATTTAAATTCTGATCCTAAAACTAACATGGTATCAGAGCGGGTTTAAGTAAGATCGTGATTAGATTTCTATAAGCAGCGTACTCTTCCTCTCTTGTTCTCATCTTCTTGTGTTTATCTTATCTTCGAAAATAGTGAACGGGCTCAAGGTTGAAGATAGACTTGAAGGTGCTTCCAACTTCACCTATTGGAAGTTTAGAGTTTTGCTTGCATTGGAAGAAAATGAGATTGTTGAGTTCGTGGAGAGCAAAGTTCCCGAACCTTCCGATGAGAATGAGAAGTCACAATGGAAGAAGAATGGCACAAAGGCCAAGAAGATTTTGGTTGATTCTTTGAAGGATCACCTTGTGCCTATTATCTCCAAGTTGAAGACAGCGAGAGAGATGTTCAAGACCTTGGAGGGATTGTATGAGATCAATAATACAAGCAGAGCTCTTGCATTGAAGCAACAACTTTATCATATCAAGATGGCAAAAGGAGATTCTATCATCTCCTTCTTCATGAAGATCATCGAGTTAAGAGATCAGCTTTGTACCATTGGTCATATGGTTGATGATAAGGAATTGGTCATGTTGGAACTCAATGGTCTTCCGCAATCTTGGGAGCCATTTATCCAAGGCATTAGTGGAAGATCAAAACTACCAAAGTTTGATTGTCTTAGGGCAGATTGCATTAAAGAGGAATCTAGATTTGCTACGAGAGGCACTGGGCAAAGTTCTACCAATGAAGACATTCATGTACTTGCCGCTCAATCATCGAAGAGGAAGGGAAGAGAAGGGAAGAAAGGCAACTTCAAGAGGAACAGAGATAGAAGATCGTATGGTGCTCCTGAATCGAAGAAGAAGAAGGATCTCTCCCATATACAGTGCTTCAGATGTGACAAGTTTGGTCACTATGCGAAAGATTATCCAACTAGACCTAAACAACATGCTTCTATTGCGGATGCGGGTGAGATCTCTCCTCAGAAGGATTCAAGAGACAATTCAAGTGGATTTCTATTTTATTATTCCCTATCAAGCAATGTTCCAACAGATAGCAACACTTGGTTGATTGTGTAATGATCCGGACAATTTTTTTTTTTGTTTTTTGCGATGCAATTACAATTCAACACGCACCCGTTAAGGTTAGCTCTAAACCAAAACGATGCGGAAAGTAACTCTAACCAGAATGTACACCAGGATCCCGATGTGGGCAAGGTGTGAGCATTGGTCAGAGGGTCTAATGCAGATGCACAACTGGAAAGGAACTCTAACCAAGAATGGCGCCGTATGATGGCGAGCATATGGTCAGAGGATCAATGCATGATGAACTTAAGTAACCCTAACCAAGAATGGCGCCGTGTGATGGCGAGCATATGGTCAGAGGGTCCCTAAACTAATTAACTGAAAATAAATAGGCGGCAAGCCAGCCTCTTCCACTTATGCAGCGGGTATTACAATAAGTAGATGGAAGATAAGAAGGAGAATTGCTGTTAGTACTACTAGACAGCTTACAATATATCAGAATGCTTTTCCAGAGCCCAATATTTCAAGTTCTACAATGCTGCAATAATCTAGAAGACTTTCACAATGCTTACCCAACCTCTCTAAACTCAACTACTCCCAAATCTGCAAATTACTTATGACTGCTATGACAGACCAATGACTGAAATGAGCAAACAGCAACAGCAAAACTCATCTAAATGCACATAACTAGCTCATAACTCAACCAAATGACTAGATATAAGATGCAACAAGCTCTAAGAAAGATGGCGCCCAAGTTAAGACAAGAAACACACCCCAAAATACCTCTATTTATTTTTGCACGGAAACCAAGGCTCATCCAGATGGTACGGCCCAGCTGCAAGGGCGACTTTGCTCTATAAAATTCAATTCTTGTTAATAAAATCTGCAAGTTTGCAAAAGGGGGCGCCCCTATCAATGAGACACAAGGAATCAATACCCACAATGAAATTATTTTTATTTTGGAATATATGAAGAAATCTCACAATCAGCTACATGAACCAGCAACACAGAAAACTTCACTAACATGCCTTAAACTGATTTAACAAAGCAAGGAAACTACTACAATGCAAAGTCTCACAACATAATTCACTCATCTACAATCAACTCTCAACTAGTTGCTATATTGCAAGCAAGAAGATGAGCCATGTGCTAGGAGGTATGCTTTCCTCGAAGCTTTCCTGAAGACATTCCAGCAGCATAACAGTATGGTAGACAAAAGATCCCAAATGAAGAGCTGAGGCCTGATTATATAGATATGAGAGAACCATCTAGAAGCTTCAAGAAGGGCGCCCAAAACCCTAATTTTGAATTCAGCATTTCCCTCCAAAAGAAGGCGTCCCTTTTCCTTAATGAAATATTTCACTTTTAAATAAAAGTCAATCCCTCAAGTAGGCGTCCTTTTCATTAAGCTCAATATTTGACTTTTAAAATATAATTTATCTCACCATGGCGCCTTGACCCTTTAAGTCCCCTTTTAAAAACAACTTAAAGTTGTACTGCTAGGCAAAGGGGGATATAATATTAAAATATAATATTATAATGAAAATACTTATCTCTCCAAGAAATATGCACCCAAGGCCAAAAACTGAAGTGCCAACTGAACCAACTGAAGAAGAAGACCAACTGAACTGAACCCAACCCGTCCACTGCGAAAAATAGAATTTACTAAAAATAGTAAATTCGTGAAGTTGCTCGGAATGCCAAACTGAACATACCACTGCGAAGCTCTCTGAAAACCCAAAAGAATCCGCAATCGAATTCCAAACTTCAAGCAACAACCTCCTCAAAATTAGGAAACCCTAATTTCACCATCCGCGTAGCCTACGGGTCTCCGGAATAGGCCAACGGTAACAGAACATCACTGAGAAGGGGACATTACAGTCCGCCCTCCCCAAGATTGCTTGCCCTCAAGCAATCGCAAGTCTGGATGCTGTAGAATCTCCTCATTCTCCCAAGTAGCATCCTCCAAAGGTAAATTCTTCCACTTCACCAAGTACTCTTTGATTGTTCTCCTCCTCAAGGAACGCTCTGGAATCAATAATTTGTTCTGGAACCAAGGTCAACTGCCCTTCTTCATCCAAGGGGGGCAACTGTGATGAAGCAACAACATTGTGCCCAAGTGCCTTTTTGAGGCGAGACACATGGAAAACGTTGTGGACCTTACTACTCGAAGGTAGTTCCAACTCATAAGCCACTGCTCCAACCTTTCTGACAACTTTGAATGGCCCATAGAAGTGAGGTTTAAGCTTCTCAGCTCCACTCTTCTTGAGTGTAGACTGTCTGTAAGGCTGAAGTCGAAGATAAACCATATCACCAACCTCAAATGAGCGCTCAACACGCTGCTGATCAGCGTACATCTTCTGTTGATTTTGTGCCATTTGAAGGTTGTCCTTCAAGGATTTCAAAACATCTTGACTTTGCTGCAACCAATCCTTGGCTTGAGGAGCTTTGCTATCTCCAAACACCAAATCAGCAAAGCTAGGAGCCTCGTAACCATAGAGAGCCATGAATGGAGACATCTTTATTGACATGTGAAAAGATGAGTTGTAGCAATATTCTCCCATGTGGAGCCATTTCACCCATGCTCTTTGCTGCTCCGAGACATAATTCCTGAGATAGCCCTCCAACCATTTGTTCACAATCTCTGTTTGACCATCTGTTTGAGGGTGATAGCTAGTGCTCGGAGTAAGCACTGTACCACTCATCCTGAAAACTTCTTGCCAAAAGGTGCTTAGGAACTTGCTGTCCCTATCACTCACAATGTTTTTAGGCAACCCATGCAATCTAAACACTTCATGGAAAAACAAATCTGCAACTTGAGCTGCTGAAAATGTGCTAGTGATGGCAAAAAAGTGAGCGAACTTGGTCAATCTGTCCACTACAACATAAATACAGTCTTTGCCTTGGGCCCTAGGCAAACCAGTGATGAAATCCATCGAAATGCTTTCCCATTTTTGATTTGGGATGGGAAGTGGCTGCAGTAGACCAGCTGGAAGAGAGTGCTCATTTTTGTTCATTTGACAAGTGCTACACTCCTTGATGTAGCGTTGAACTTCCTCTTTCAACCCCTTCCAAGAGAACCTCTCTCGAATCTGCCTATATGTCTTGAAATATCCTTGATGACCAGCAAGTGGGATGTCATGAAAAGTCATCAAAATCTTCTTCTTAAGTTTGGAATCAGCCACCAAAAAGATTCTTCCCTTGTAATGTATCAATCCATCAATTACCTTGTACCTTTCATCATGAAAAGTACCTTCAATGATGCTGGTTGCAAACTGATTTTTGGCATAATCAGCAAGCAACATCTCCTTCCAATCAGCAGTAAGCTCACACAATGAGCTCAAATGAGGCCTCCTTGATAAAGCATCTGCCACAATGTTGTTCTTTCCTTTGACGTACTCAATGTCAAAATCGTAAGCTTGTAGCTTACTCACCCACTTCTGTTGTCTTTCATTCAAGTCCTTCTGATGCATGAAGTGCTTGAGACTATTGTGATCAGTCTTGACCACGAATTTGCTCCCCACTAGATATTGTCTGAACTTGGCCAATGCATGCATGATTGCAAGCATTTCTTTGTCGTAGATTGAGTAGGTCCTTTCAACACCCCTTAGTTTTCTGCTTTCAAACACAATGGGATGCTTATCTTGCATCAAAACAGCCCCAACACCTTCCCCTGATGCATCACACTGTAACTCGAAAGGTTTGGAGAAATCTGGTATGGCCAATACTGGACAAGAACTCATGATTTTCTTGAACTTATCAAACACACTTTGAGCCTTTTCTGACCACATGAAAGCCCCCTTTTTAGTGAGGTCAGTAAGAGGAGCAGCACTTTGAGAGTAGCCCTTCACGAATCTTCTGTAGAAGCCACAAAGACCCAAGAACCCCTTCAAATGAGTCAAATTTTCTGGAGGTGGCCAATCAACTATTGCCTTGATCTTTTCAGGATCAACCTTCACCCCATCAGCGCTGATTATATGACCAAGGTAGAGCAGCTCCTTCATTCCAAATTCACATTTGGACTCTTTGGCAAACAAACTTTCAGATTCAAGAATGCTAAGCACTTCCTCCAAGTGCTTGAGATGTTCTTCCCACGTCTTGCTGAAGATGACAATGTCATCAAAGAAGATCAACACAAATTTCCTCAACTGTTTCTGGAAAACTCTGTTCATGCAAGACTGGAAGGTGGCTGGAGCATTAGTCAAGCCAAAGGGCATGACTAGGAACTCAAAATGACCATAGTGGCATCTGAATGCCGTCTTCTCAACATCTGAACCTCTCATACGGATTTGATAGTAACCCGACCTCAAATCAATTTTTGAAAAGAACTTGGCACCATGTAGCTCGTCAATGAGCTCATCAATCCGAGGAATAGGGTATCGATTCTTTATTGTGCTTTGATTCAAGGCACAATAATCCACACACATGCGGATGGTGCCATCCTTCTTCTTCACAAGAACTACAGCTGAAGCGAAGGGACTCTTGCTGGGACGAATGAAGCCCATCTCCAAGAGTTCTTTTATGTTCTTCTCAATCTCATCCTTCTGCTTCTTAGGATACCGATACGGTGTTGTGATGACTGGTTTGGCCCCTTCCTTGAGTTCAATAACATGTTCAGCTCCTCTTTCAGGAGGTGGCCCAGGAGGTAAATCAGCAAACACCTTACTCCTCTTGGTAAGTATAGACTAAATATCTGGAGGATAATCCCTCTTTGTCTCAACTGGACTAGCTAGAAGGACCATGCATTCCACAGCCCACTCAACTTGGTCATGCCGAATCAGCCTCTCCATTCTTTTGAATGAAACTATTCGAGGACCACCATTGGACATTCCTCTCAACACCACCTTCTTCCCATCTGATTGGAACTTGAGCTCCATTGTTTGTAGATTGAGAGAAATTTCACCAAGTGAACGTAACCACTGTATGCCAAGTACTGCATCTATGTCACCAATAGTAACCACATAGAAGTCATCTTTGACTTCATAGTTGCCTAACTGCATGGACATGTTAGGAACTCTTCGGGTGCAGGAAATATGAAACCCATCAGCCACCATGACTTTGAAGCCTTCAAATTCTTCAGTTTTGAGACCTCTCTTTGCAACCACCCCTTCATCAATGAAGTTATGCGTTGCACCAATATCAATTAATGCAACAATACGATGACCTCCAACTCCACCACGAACCTTGAAAGATTCGTTCTTTTGGAAACTAGAGAGTTGGGCAATAGGGCCCCCAACTCCTTGCTCATGATCGGACTCTTCTGTGGCTCTTTCTTCTTCGCTGTCCCCAAAATAAGACTGCTGATCAGACATATCAGATGCTGATTCATAATCAGAATAGGTTCCCATTTGATTATAATGCCCTCTTCCAGGACATCTATGACCCTTAGTCCAAGGCTCTAAACATGTGTAACACTTGCCCTCTTTTCTGAGCTGTTCACGTTGCTCTTCAGTCAACTTAGGTGGGAACTTCTTGTGCTGATTTGAAGAATGTCTCTTGTCCTTCTTATGGCCAAAAGGCTTAGGCGGAAATTTAGGCCTAGGGGCTGATAACTCCATACTGCGGGACTTCTTGATTGCTTCTTCAAGACTTGGTGGATCGAAAGCTTTAACCCACCCTTTCAAGGGTTCAACCAAACCTTCAGAGAACAAAACAACCAATCTTCTTTCAGTGATGTTTGGCACCATCACAGAAAGTCTCTGGAAATCAGCAATGTAAGAATCCAAGGAGCCATGCTGCTTCAGTTGTGCAAGCTCACGAAATCTTACTTCAGGATCCTTAGTGTCGAACCTATCAATCAGCTTGTTGGTGAATTCTCCGTAGGTTCGAATAAGGTTATGGCCAAGTGTGACCAAACCATGGTACCACCACTCATGGGCAGCTCCCTCTAAATGAAGTGTTGCAAACTTGATGGCATCTTCATCTGGCATGGGACGAAGTGAAAGGTAGTTGTCTAACTTCTGAACCCACGATCTTGCTGAACACTTATCACTTCCATCGAAGTGAGCCAATGTTACCTTCCCTAAGGCTTGATGGAAATCAGTTCTAGGAGCCATATAAGCTCGGTTATCAACTCTTCCTCCGTTTCTTCTGTTTCTCTGGTTCAAGAATTGATCAAAGGACCATTGGTCTCTAAGATCAGGGGGTAAGGTGGCATACTCCAAGTAGGCTTGCCTGGCATCGTCTACCAAAGGAATGGCAGCTTCAACTTGCGGTTCTTCCCTCTGAGTGAATGTAGGAAAGAGCGGCCTAGAGGCTGATCCGCTAGAGATGGCATCATGCTGTCCAATAGTTCTACTTCCTCCATTACCATTGTTCCCATTGTTCCCATTGTTCCCATTGACTCCACTGCTTTCTCCTGTAGCATGGTTTTGATTAGGAGTATGGTTCTGAGGAGTTTGCTGGTCCATTCGAACAAGTAACCGAGACATCATCTCAATCATTGCATCAAACTTATTTTCCATCCTCACATCCTTCTCATCCATGGCCTGCCTAAGATTGTCTGACATATTCTCAACTGTTTTACCCGTATCCACTGCTCTTCCGGTTTCTCTCAAAGCTTCTGAAAGAGTATCTGCTTCTGGCACTGGCGGAAGCAGTATCTGTTGTCTTCTGGCCTGACCTCTGGTGAAGTATCTGCAACCACTGTCACTCATCGACAACTGAATCACTGTAGGGCACAGGTTGGCAGAATCATGGCTCTGATACCACTGTAATGATCCGGACAATTTTTTTTTTGTTTTTTGCGATGCAATTACAATTCAACACGCACCCGTTAAGGTTAGCTCTAAACCAAAACGATGCGGAAAGTAACTCTAACCAGAGTGTACACCAGGATCCCGATGTGGGCAAGTTGTGAGCATTGGTCAGAGGGTCTAATGCAGATGCACAACTGGAAAGGAACTCTAACCAAGAATGGCGTCGTATGATGGCGAGCATATGGTCAGAGGATCAATGCATGATGAACTTAAGTAACCCTAACCAAGAATGGCGCCGTGTGATGGCGAGCATATGGTCAGAGGGTCCCTAAACTAATTAACTGAAAATAAATAGGCGGCAAGCCAGCCTCTTCCACTTATGCAGTGGGTATTACAATAAGTAGATGGAAGATAAGAAGCAGAATTGCTGTTAGTACTACTAGACAGCTTACAATATATCAGAATGCTTTGCCAGAGCCCAATATTTCAAGTTCTACAATGCTGCAATAATCTAGAAGACTTTCACAATGCTTACCCAGCCTCTCTAAACTCAACTACTCCCAAATCTGCAAATTACTTATGACTGCTATGACAGTGTAATGTCCCCATTTTGGCTATACACTCTTCTTTTGGATTTAGCCTATTTCCGGAAATCCGTAGACTAAGCTGAAGTATAAAACTAGGGTTTCCTCTTTCAGATACTGCTCAGTTGGCGTTCAGAGGATGTTGTGCAGACTTACTATTTATAGCAGTTTGCTATTTTAGCAAGTCTATCTTTTGGCAGTATCTACCTAACATCAATTCAATCATTTGCAGTTCAGTGTTCAGTTTGGCTTTCTGATGGTTTTGAAGTTAACTTACTATTTTTGGCATTTACTATTTTTAGTAAGTTCATTTTTGGCAGAAGCATCATCATCAACTTGGTTCAGTTTGGCATTTGTCAGTTTGCTATTTTTAGCAATTCATCAGTTGCAGCTTGGGCATTGTATTTGGTTATCTCCTTGGACTGAGTTTCAAACTTAGTCAATTTTCATGTCTTGAAGTTGTACCCCACGCCTAGGCTTGATGACTTCAAGTTGTTTTAAAGAAGGGGACATAAAGGGGTCAAGTGAGCATTTAATTATTTAATAAATGCTTTATTGTTGCAATATGAAATGGATGCCTAAAAGGGAAGTTGAATGATATTTTATTATTTCAAAAAAAGTAAAAGGCAAAAAGGTGGCGTCCCTTTTGGAAGTTGAAGTGATTCAACTTCTTGGAATTTGAAGAGTTCTTGTTGCTTCATTTGCCAACTAAAGCTTATATATTGCTGCTATTTGAAGAGCTGATTATCCATTGTTAATTGCTAAAGTTATGCTGTCGAAATGACATTGTGAGTATTTCTTCGAGGGATGCTTACCTCCTAGATTCCAATCAATTTCGTGTTTGAAAGACAACACCTAATTGGTTTATTTGCTGCTTCTCATCCAGACTAGCAGATTGAGCCTATTGTTGAAGAATTTTGGAGTTTATTATCATTTTTGAGTTGCTGGTTCATCTACAGCTGAAAGTGAATTTTGTATACAGCTTTGTGAGTAAATTTTATTTCATTCTGGGCATTCGTGCTATGTGATTGTTGACATTGGGCGACCCTTCTCATAGAAGATGAGATCTAAATTCAAAGAACCTGATTTTTAAGAGCAAAATCGCCCTTCCAGCCAGGCCGTACCTTCTTAGAGCACATTGGGATTCGTGCTAAATAAATGAGGAGGATTTGATGCTGTTTTATGACTTGTTCTTGGGCGCCATACTCCTAGAGAGCCTTTGCAAAAGGTTTCAGTCAATTTGAAGGTATATGGATGAAGTTATGAGCATTTCATGGTGTTTTCTATTTGCTGATCAGAATTTCCAGATTGCAGATTTTTATATCAGACTTGTTAGTTTTTGATATAATGCTGGTTTGAGCTTCATTTTTATATCATTATTGTATTGTAAGAGTTAGAGGAAGTGTTACTCTAACCTTTGATGGATTTGGAAGCATATCTTTCTTATTTGCAGCTGTTTAATTCATTGTAAAGCTGATTAGTAGTACTAATAGCTATTTATTTTATTTGCTGCAATTAGTTTAAATTTCATACTCCCACGATTGAGTGGTTGAGTTTAAATAATCATCTTTCTTTAATTGTAAGTTTCCCCCCACTAAATAAGTGGTTGTGTGGACTGTATTCCCCCCACATTAATAAGTGGAAGTGAGGATATAAATGGCTGGCTTGCCGCCTTTAATAATGTAATAATCTTACCCACTGAATAAGTGGAGTATCCCCACTGCTTGTGGATGCCTGCATCAGCAGATGAATTGTAATTTCAGTTCAGTTTATTCCTAATGATCCTCTGACCATATGCTATCACCTCGCCCACACTGGGATCTTGGTGAACATTCTTGGTTAGAGTTACTTTCCATGCTGATTTGCATTTGGAGCTAACGCTAATCAGTGATTGGTTGCTGATTTGTGTGTTAAATTTTGGAAAAAAATTAAGGGAATTATTTCAAACAGACCAGTGACTGAAATGAGCAAACAGCAACAGCAAAACTCATCTAAATGCACATAACTAGCTCATAACTCAACCAAATGACTAGATATAAGATGCAACAAGCTCTAAGAAAGATGGCGCCCAAGTTAAGACAAGAAACACACCCCAAAATACCTCTATTTATTTTTGCACGGAAACCAAGGCTCATCCAGATGGTACGGCCTAGCTGCAAGGGAAACTTTTCTCTATAAAATTCAATTCTTGTTAATAAAATCTGCAAGTTTGCAAAAGGGGGCGCCCCTATCAATGAGACACAAGGAATCAATACCCACAATGAAATTATTTTTATTTTGGAATATATGAAGAAATCTCACAATCAGCTACATGAACCAGCAACACAGAAAACTTCACTAACATGCCTCAAACTGATTTAACAAAGCAAGGAAACTACTACAATGCAAAGTCTCACAACATAATTCACTCATCTACAATCAACTCTCAACTAGTTGCTATATTGCAAGCAAGAAGATGAGCCATGTGCTAGGAGGTATGCTTTCCTCGAAGCTTTCCTGAAGACATTCCAGCAGCATAACAGTATGGTAGACAAAAGATCCCAAATGAAGAGCTGAGGCCTGATTATATAGATATGAGAGAACCATCTAGAAGCTTCAAGAAGGGCGCCCAAAACCCTAATTTTGAATTCAGCATTTCCCTCCAAAAGAAGGCGTCCCTTTTCCTTAATGAAATATTTCACTTTTAAATAAAAGTCAATCCCTCAAGTAGGCGTCCTTTTCATTAAGCTCAATATTTGACTTTTAAAATATAATTTATCTCACCATGGCGCCTTGACCCTTTAAGTCCCCTTTTAAAAACAACTTAAAGTTGTACTGCTAGGCAAAGGGGGATATAATATTAAAATATAATATTATAATGAAAATACTTATCTCTCCAAGAAATATGCACCCAAGGCCAAAAACTGAAGTGCCAACTGAACCAACTGAAGAAGAAGACCAACTGAACTGAACCCAACCCGTCCACTGCGAAAAATAGAATTTACTAAAAATAGTAAATTCGTGAAGTTGCTCGGAATGCCAAACTGAACATACCACTGCGAAGCTCTCTGAAAACCCAGAAAGAATCCGCAATCAGAATTCCAAACTTCAAGCAACAACCTCCTCAAAATTAGGAAACCCTAATTTCACCATCCGCGTAGCCTACGGGTCTCCGGAATAGGCCAACGGTCAATAGAACGATCACCTCTGAGAAGGGGACATTACAGATTGATAGTGGCGCCTCTCGTCACATTACTGGATTTAAAGAACATCTTTCAAATTTGATGGAGAGAGATTCAAGCATTCAAGTCATAATTGGAGATGATGCATGCTATTCCGTGAAAGGTGTTGGAACCTCCTCTCTTCACTTAGATTCCGGCATCTCTCTTCAGTTGAGCGATGTGTTATTTGTACCAGGCATCAAGCGGAACCTTGTTTCAATTTCAACCTTGGAGGACAAGGGATATCAAGTTGCATTCTCTGAAGGAAAAGTTCTTGCATGGCCAAAGAACTCTAGCATCAAGACAGCCCAAGTGATTGGTGTTCGACAAGAGAGTCTCTATAGACTTTCCTCTCGTCCAATGCAGGCCTTGTTGCATCATTCCACCAGTTCATGTAAGCTTTGGCACAGAAGAATTGCTCACCTTTATTTTAGAGCACTCCCCTCCATGGAGAAGATGGTCACTAGCCTTCCTAAACTCAGCCAGGAGCATGAAGGTACTTGCTGAGGATGCACATTGGGTAAGAATACTAAAGGTCCTTTACATAATAGTGAAAGTAGACCTAAATGTATTCTAGATCTGGTTCATTCTGATTTGTGTGGTCCAATGTCTATTGCTTCTTTGAGTGGTTTCTGGTATTATATAATTTTCATTGATGACTACTCTAGAAAGACTTGGATTTATTTCTTCAAAACTAAAGAATCTAAAGAGGTACTTGCGAAATTCAAGGAATTTAAGGCTCAAGTAGAGAACTTGTCCGGGAAAAGGATCAAAGTTCTGAGATCTGACAACGGAGGAGAATACATCTCTGGAGGATTTCGTAACTTTTGTATCAAGGCAGGGATTAAGAGGGAGTTTTGTGTCCCCTACAATTCACAGCAAAACGGTGTTGCAAAAAGGAAGAACAAATCCATTGTAGAAGCAGCTAAAGCCATGATCCATGATCAAGACTTGCAAACCTTCCTTTGGGCTAAAGCATCTAGAACGGTAGTGTATGTTTAGAATCGGAGCCCTCATCGTATTTTGGAGAACATGACTAATGAAGAAGCCTTCACAGGTGTGAAGCTTGAAGTTAGTCACTTGAGAATCTTTGGTTGCCCTGTGTATATTCATGTGCCTAAAGATAAAAGGACTAAGTTGGAACCTTCTGGCAAGAAAGGAATATTTGTGGGCTACACTGAGTCTTCAAAAGCATATAGGATTTACATTCCAGGCCAGAAACAGATAGAGATCAGTAGGGATGTTACATTTAAAGAAGATGTTACATTCAAGAGATCTAAAGGCTCTTACATGGAGATAGACAATGAAGACCACGAGACTCTTCAGGACATGGAAGTTGACCATAGTCCTGAGATTCAGAGGGAGTCTACTAAACCAAAAGAAGATGGTGATCCAGTTGAGCCCTTGGAACCAACTGATGGACCGAGAGATATTGTTATTGGTCGAAAGAGACCTCTATGGGCTAGGCAAACAATGCAGGAGACAGAAAAGCTTGCAGCCCCTAGAGGAACATTTAGAGAAAGCAAAAGACCACAGAAGTTTCCAAGCTATGTTGCATTAATGAGTCAAATTATTGAATCTGAGCCTTCCAGTGTTGAGGAAGCTTCAAGTCAGCAATTATGGATAGATGCTATGGCTGAAGAATATCAATCTATCTTTAAGAACAATGTTTGCGATATTGTACCTAGACCAGAAGGGAAATCTGTTGTATCTACTAAGTAGCTTTTCAAGATCAAGCATGCAGCTAATGGAAGCATTGAGAAGTACAAGGCTAGATTTGTGGCTAGGGGGTTCTCTCAAAAAAGGGAATAGACTATGAAGAAACATTTGCTCTAGTTGCTCATTATACATCCATCAGGACTATCATTGCTATTGCAGCAGCTAAAGGATGGAAGTTACATCAGATGGATGTGAAGACAACATTCCTTAATGGTGTAATTGAAGAGGTATACATTGAGCAACCTGATGGCTTTGAAATTCATGGGAAGGAGTCTCATGTTTGTAGATTGAAGAAGGCTTTGTATGGCCTTAAGCAGCTCCTCGCGCTTGGTATGAGAGGATTGATCGTTACCTAATGAGCTTGGGTTTCTCCAAGAATGATGCCGATTCAATCCTATACTTCAAGGTAATTAATGGTGAGGCATTGATCTTGGTTCTTTATGTTGATGATCTATTTCTTACAGGAGAAGAACATCTCATTATCAAATGCAAGGAGTTAGCTTCCAAATTTGAGATGAAGGATCTTAGATACATGCATTACTTCCTTGGTTTAGAAGTATGGCAAAGGCCTAATGAGAACATTCTGAGTCAAGGGAAGTATACTATAGACATCTTGAAGAGATTTAGCATGATGGATTGCAAATCCATGTCTACACCGATGGAAACCAATTTGAAGAAGTTAAAAGAGTCTGCAGCTAGTTCAGATCTGGTGGATCCTACTATGTACAGGCAGTTGATTGGATCGTTGATGTATCTAGTCAATACTAGACCAGATATTTTCTATGCAGTGAGTGCACTTAGTCAGTTCATGTGTGAACCAAGGCAAATACATCTAGTTGTAGCGAAGCATATCCTGAGATACTTGCGTGGCATAGTTGGATATGGCTTGAGATATTCTTCCAATGTGGACCTAAAGCTGCAAGGATATTTTGATTTTGATTGGGCAGGGTGTGTAGCTAATCGGAAGAGCACCTCTAGGTGTTGCTTTAGTTTGGGATCTATGGTGATCTCCTAGTGTTGCACGAAGCAGTCTTCAGTGGCACTAAGCACCGTAGAGGCTGAGTATATTGTAGCTTGTGTGGCAGCTCGAGAAGCAATTTGGCTTCGAAAGCTTCTTGCAGGATTGTTTGGACAATCGTTGGAGCCGACTGCCATTCATTGTGATAATCAAAGTTGTGTGAAGCTTTCTATCAATCCTATGTTTCATGACAGAACAAAACATGTTGAGATCAAATACCACTACATCAGAGATATGGTATTGAGGAAAGCTATCCAATTGAGATACATTTGTACTAATGAGCAGACGGTTGATATTCTCACCAAGCCTCTCTCCAGAGTGAACTTTGTGCACTTTTGAGACAAGCTTGGAGTTGTGGAGAATGAAGCCCTAGCTGAGAGGGAGACTCAGCATTAGTGATCTTTTGAGATTTTCCTTAATGCATCTTTCTCTGTGAGAGAAATTTGAAGTGTAAGCCCTTGTTAATGCATCTTTCTCTATGAGAGAAATTAGAGGTGAAAGCCCTTGTTTCCACCCTCTGGGAGTAGCCATGGTGGATGTCATGTTGAGTGACTCCATGACATCACGTTGAGAGACTCCGTGATGATTTACTTGTACTTGTGTTTATCCACCCTCTGGGAGCAGCGATGGTGGACGTCATGATGAGATGACGACATCACGTTGAGTGACTCCGTGATGGGAACTTGTACACATGTTTTTTCCATACATGGAAGTAGCCATGATGAACGATATCACGTTAAGTGACTCCATGATGAGCTCTTTCCACATATGGGTGTAGCCATTGTGGGTGTCATGTTGAGGGACTCCATGACATTGGATAGCTGGAAGTATTTCTCCCTAGCTGAGAGGGAGTGTTGATGCTAGCAGTATCGGGCCTCTACTTCCAGCCACGACTTATCAAGCAATAAATTAAATGTAGCCTTAACGGCTATTTAATTTATTGGAGACATCATTTGGTGAAGAGGCACTTCACTTGGGATAAGAAATAATATTTAATTATTGTTAATTATATGAAGCCGACTTCTTTGAATCACCACCTTTTGCATGAATCACAATCTTTCATTTTGGGCTGACTTTGCAATGTGAAAAGACACGATTCATGAAAGCTATCTCTTTGATTTGTATATATACAAGATGTTGTTTACCATTCATTCATATCTATTCATAGTTCGATTTTATTCAAGTGCGATTTTATTCAAGAGCAGATCGAAGTCTTCAAGAAGGCCGAATTCATCATCAAGGGAGATCGATATTATAAGCAAGGTGTTAGATTCTTTTGTGTGCATCAAAGTGTGGTGCTGATATTTGGCCTTGTATTTGGCCTTATTGTAAAAATGAGTTGGCTTCATTATTCAATATATAAGAGATATTTTGTTGTTGGGTTTTTCTCCCTCAAGTTGGAGGGCTTTCCCAGGGTATATGTTGTGTCAATCTATTTAAAATTGCTCTATATCTGCTTACTTAAATTTTCATCCTAAAACTAACATTGTAAGGCTTTATTGTGCTTTCTATACTGCATGGAATGTCTTTTCTGTTTGAGCTATAGAAGTATTTAATGTTGCTTTGGAAAAGGGAATTGAAGCCTTTAGGCTACTTTTATAATGTGTTTTTAAGTACTCCATGATAGGAGAGAATGCTTGACACAAGTAGTTAATTATAATAAGTATGTCAAAGAGATTTCTTGACTGAGGAACTCAACTAAGTTACATATGGTACAACATAGGTATATAATTATACTAGATATGTTTGGACACGGGATGCAATTGTGTTTGTATTTACTCCCTAATAGGAGTATGGTTTATAACTTAGTTATTATATACTAGGCTTGATGGAATGCTAGTGTCGCATGAGGTACATCCAGCTAAGTTATTAGATTAACTCGGAAAGCTTGTGTTACTCCTAGGATACGCATGGGAGCGGGCTTGTGCACTTACTTCCTTAAAAGGTTCATTACTTGTAGATAGTTTTGAAGATAGGTTATTTGGTATGACAGCCTATCCATTGAAGGATATACCTAGCTTGTGTACTTGCTAGTTAAGTAGGTTATTACCAAGCAGATTAGTATGTTGTAGGTTAAGTCTGGGGTAATGGATTTACACATTGAAGGACAATACCTATGCATAGCTGAAGATAACCTTAAGTCAAATCAGCTCTAAATAGTGTATGTGATAGATGACTTCACGCAAAATACCGAGTAAGAACTCTTTGATCAAAGTAGTGCAATGTACGAAACTCCACTTGTGTGACTTTTGAGACTACACTGTCAATTCACCGTGATCCCGTATTACATGCTAGTTTGAGAGTTGCCGAGTTGCATAGGAACTAGTTATGTAAGACACGACACTATGCTCAATTGGTTGTCCTTATCGATTACTCTACCAATCTCTTCATCGAAGGGAAGGGCCATTTATCGAATGATAGATGAGCAGAGGACCGCATTATCAGTCCATGGTTGGCGAAAAAGCAGCTGAATGATGCTTCTCCTCCACAACAAGCGACAGAAGAACCAAGATTTGAAAGGATGGATTCCTGGACCATCTTACAGCTATTTGTTCTAAAGCTCATTGGAGCTATGTTTGTAAAGGTATGTATTCTTGTTACGTGTACTTGTGAAGTTATTGTAATGAAGTGGAATCTTTATTGTAATATGATATGGCATCTTGTTCATATATTTTCAATAAAAGAAAGAAAAATTTTATTGTAATGAATTGTTAGTACGTTTATTTACCCATATGATGTAAATTATAGAAATTTTTACTGCACTGAAGGGTTGGCATGTTACTGTGGTATCAAAGCTACCAGGTTTTGCATTGAAACCTATGAGCTCATTACGCAACAATGTGTAAACCTTATTAGGAGATAATGGTTGAAAGGTTCTTGTGCCACAATGACAATAGAAAAAGAACTTAGGGAAGTGAAAAGGAAGATGAGATCCCTAGTAACTTGTGTAAATTGGGACTAGTTAACATTCATCCCAAGAGTACGAACTCCTAAACCAACAACTTATGATATTACCTAGAATTGCGGAAGATTATGCAACTGGGTTATGTAGGAAGGTTAGGAAGAATAACCAATATATACCCTTATCCTACAAAGTAGTTATATGACTCTAAGGAAATGGGAAGAAATGAGATAACCCTTTACAGTTGCAAACTATGGTTGTAAAGAGTCCAGAATTCTTGGAATTGGTTAAACACTGTGAATCCATGTGTATACAAAGTCGGCATAATTTAGATCAAGTAGGATGTCAACGAAGGAGGTATCCACAAGGGTTGAAGAACTCTTGACATAAATCTAATTCTTGTGTAAAGATAGGATCTTGCAAGAAAAGAGTTAGTACCTTGGAAAAGAGAAAAGACCGGAATGGTCAGAAAGAAGTAATCAACGACATGGGCAAGATTCTACCAACCAAAATCAATAAGATTATTGGAATTTTGATTAAGATGTGAAAAAGGAGACCAAACAACTTTGGTATCTCTTAAGGTTATGAGAGAATAGGATTCCAAGCATTGCAATAAAGTCACCTAAAAGGGTGAATGTAGGAAAGAAACCTATAAAGATAAATCAGGTCGGTCTGACCAAAGGTTTGGATAGTACATAGATAGGTAGGAGTTTAAGATGAACTCACCTAAATGTCTGCGAAAAATCAACATTTGTTTAGAGGTTCCAAAAGGAAATGGAATACAATAAGCACTATGAAGAAGTTGCAAGGGAAACAACGTTCTAAGTTAAAAGGTACATCAACAAAGGAGGCTTGTGAGTATGAATATTCCTCTACCAAAAAGGATATTGGAAAAGAATTGAAATATTAGAGGGTCTCTTAACTTATAAAGTTGCTGATTATTCATTAGATCTCCTATTGGATGATCCAAATGTGGAAATCTATGAGATAGAAAACAACGATGAAACTAACTTTGGAAAATAGTATATTCGAGGTATGTCATGAGGTGTAATGTCCCTTTCGTTGCAGCCTCACAGAATGCTAATCCCGTGAGTTAATGGCGCAACAAGAGAGTTCGTTCACTTAATTATTTTTTATTGCCTATGTATCAAGTTGATTTAAAAGGTGATATTAAATAATTATTAAAACATGATGATAAAGTGACTTAGGCGAAATATTATGAAATATTATAAAGTCACTTATGGGTTATTTTAAAAGGTGACTTAATGAAATATTTTGAAAGTGAACATTATAATAGTCACTTTATTTTGGTGAATGAAAATACAAAAAGGAGAAATAGGGAGATCATTCGACATTCTCATTTTCATGATTTTCATCATTCACAGGAAATAGCTCGACAGCTTCTTTGATGGCGGGTTTCAAGCCAGGGAATACCAGTTTCGTCTGTGAAATCATCTGACCTAGCTAAGTGGATTTACATTAGACTTCGTGAATTTTTGGATTGAGATTTTGCTTCTTCAGTGGTGGTTGAAAATTTTGTATACCTTGAGGATATGCAAAATTGTGGTTTCAGCCACAGCACGTGAGATAAACTCTCCTATTTTCAAAGGGAAGGCTCCCCCTTTTTTGTCTATTTTAACAATTCAGAAATACACTCTTAACTATAAATCTATTCTAAATCTGGGTGAAACTCTGTCTTTTTCTCTTTTTCCAGAAAAGACACTTATTCTTTTCTCTTGTTTCAGAAAGGAATTACAACTGAAAATATAAGTGATTTATGAAGTAAACAAATAAAGAAGCAAAGTTTCCATAAAGGCACAAAGTCCTCCGTTGCTCCTCCGGGACAGGAAAACAAATTGAAAGCACAAAGTCTTTGACAATTTACTCTCCTATCAACCTTTTTAGATGATTTTCTGGTAACCAAGTACAGTATGTAGCAGCTCAAAATAGAAAATAAAAGCAACACAAAGTCTGCAAGTTACCCCCTTTGTTTGAGCGTTCTATAATAGCTTCAAATGTGACAAACAACTCAAAGTTTGCAGTATCAAATCTGAAAACCAATCTAAAACTCCAAACGCAATAAGCAGTTCAAAGTCTGCAGAATTGAGCTTGAATCCCTCTTGTATAACACCACAAAACTCACAATCAATTCCAAATAATGTCGTCACATCACAATCTGTACCAACACAAAGTTTGGAAGCAATTTGTTTTCTTTATTGATTTCAATCTGATTTTCATCTAAACTCAAAGTCTTAGAATGCATACACAAATTGGCAGAATTTTGTTGCATTGCCAAAAGATCCATGATTACAAAGGACCTCCTCAGGTATTTATAGGAGAGAGGTCATGAGAAAAAGGTGGGAGGATCCTGAAATATGCTAACCAATTTTTTTCGATGATTTAACACAACACAACCAGCAATAGTTAACTGGATTAGCGTTAGCATCAAACGTAAAACTGAACTTGGAATGAAACTACTCAACGTCAAGAATGTGCACTCAAGATCCCACTGAGGGCGAGGTGCTAACATATGACGGAGTGTTGAAATTGAAATTAAGAATTGATAGGCGGATAACCAGCCATGAAAAACATTTCCACACTACCACCAAACAGTGGGGGGAAAAGATTACAATTAAAGTAATTCGTCCGTTGCGGCGGGCATCCATAGAGCTGTGGGGATTCACCACTATGAAAGTGGGTATAAGAGAGTTACAAAACAGATTGTCCACACTGGCGGTAAACCATCCAGGGGTAATTTAGTGATAAACAGAAAGTAATTGCAGAACTGAAAGACTGGTTGGATTAGTAATGCTTAATCTCAACCTTACAAATTATACTCTGCAAATTACAAATTACAATGATAAGGAATGAACCTTAGATATTAAGTATGTAATTTTACAATGATATAACTCTCAAATACTGAAGTATATGATCAAAAACTGGAAATTGCAACAATCTGATATAAAATCAGAATTCTGGAAATTCAACCAGCAAACTGTGAAATCATTAAAATGCTCATAAGTTGATCAATTTACCTCCGAATGGTGTGAAATCAGTTGCAGATGTTTTCTAGAAATGTGGCGCCCAAGATGCAAATCAGAAACCATCCAAAAAGACTCCAGCTTATTTTGCACGAATCCCAATGCCCATCAAAATGGTACGGCCTCCTCAAGAAATCGATTTTGCAAGATAAAATTAATTACTTGGAATTAAATTCCAATTCTTTGTGGAAAGGGGCGCCATGTACCAACAAGTGAATTGCCAAAGTACCCAGAATGAAAATAAAATCACTCAAATAGATATGAACAAAAATCAGTTTCAGCTGTTGTAAAACCAGGAACTCAAAACTGTGAAAACACTCCAAAACTTCTTCAATTTTGATGCTCAATCTGCTAGTCTGATGTTGAGAAGCAGCAATGTAACCAACTAGGTGTTATATTGCAAACACGAAATTGGATGAAAGGCTAGGAGGTAGACATCCTCGAAGCAATATGTCAATTGTCATTTCGACAGCATAACTTTAGCATAATTTTCATGGATGAAATGCTGGAGCAAAGACCTTCAATAAATAAGAGCTCACAAACTCTTCAAATGCCTGAGAAGCAGATCAAAAGACACAGGAGACCCTTCAAATTCCCAAAAACTTTCAACTTCTCAAGGTGGCGTCCAAAATTGCATAATAAGAAATTCACTTTATTTCATAATTCTCACTTAATAAAGTGGCGTCCACTTTTGCTCAAGGAATAATGTTCTTATTTAAAAATAATAAAGCTCTTCATGAAAGCGCCACCCTTCCAAGTCCCCTTTTTAAATACAACTTAAAGTTGTTCATCTAGGCCAAGGGGTCAACTGCATAATATAACCTTAATGCCTTATTTCAACATAAAAATGCCATGAGAGGTCAAACATGAACTGCAAATAAATGCTCCAACTGGATATGAAATACTGAAAGCTGACAAACTCCAAATTGCTTAAAATAGAATTTACTATAAATAGTAAACTCTCAGAAAATGCCGAGGAACCTCAGAACTGGAAACCCTAATTTTACCTCATACATGCCTACAGGCTTCCGGAATAGGCGGATGAGTGTCAGAACAGATTACTGATGAGAAGGGGACATTACAGATCCCAACTAACTTGAGAAATTCTCTCAACCACCAACTACTTGCAATTGACTTATTCAAAATTACAATCCAAATTGTGATTTGTTTTGTAAGATCTTACATGTAATTACATTTTCCAAAACTGCAAGGAAAGAACACTTGCAATTGCAAAACTTGTTTTTACATATACTTTTTCGAAAGTAAAATACATAAAACAACCTAATATTTTAATTTGTCTCGTTACTATCTTTGAAAGACAAGAATTTGCTGATGATTTCTTGCAACTCAGCTGGATCAGGGCCTAGTGTGTTCTTGGCAACAGCCATGGTCTTAATGATAACATCATGATCTCCGACTGTGACCTCTCTGTGTTCTTCGAAAGCAGCTTGCATCTTATCAAAGATTGTTCGATGCTTGACGAACTTGTGGATTGAATCCATGAAGAACCGATCTGAATCGAACTCCTGGTGAAGATATGCAGTAATCTGAGAAATAACATCATCGGTTGCAAGCAATTCTCTTTCATAACTTAACACTGTGCAAGGGATTTTTTTTAAAGTTTGAAAGAATATCTTGTTCAACTTCAGCATTCATATCAAGGGTAGTTTGGATTTAAAGTCAAGTCCAAAAAGTTCAACTTTTGAGCCTTTTTAAGCATTTCAGGTTTTTTGATGACTTTAGCAATTTTACAAAAGGCAGTCGGAATTTTTGGGGCATTTAGCAATTTTTATTTTTTGCAATTTTTATAATTGCAATTCTGCCTACAAACCCCGACTTGCAATGGATAAACAAAAACCCGAATTACTTTGAAGGAGCATCACTTTCTGTTCTTGTTTCTTTTCTATTTTCAGAAAATGGAAATGAGATTATGCAATGGAAGGCCAAATATGGAAAGCTAAATGAATATGGAATGGATGGAGATGAAAAGATATGAAATGATAAACATGTCTTAAAGAGTGTAACGTTTTCACATAACTCTCAGCTGAAACATATGGAATGAAGGCGAATGAAGGTCAAATAAATGTTCACAGCTGAAAATAACAAAACTCTGTTGGAAAAATGATGGCATTATGAAAGGCGTATGGTATGTGGAAAATGCGTTCTCAAATGTAAGTATATATTATTGAACGAAGGCGAGTGAATAAAAGGCGAATGGAAAAGACGTTTATTGTGTAACAGAAAAACATGTGAAAACGTTGAAGAAAATACGCGAATAATTCAATACATTTTTCAAAATGAAAGCAATGACAAATAAAATGCAACGGAAAAGAAAGAAACGCGTTTTTAAACAAGATATTTTTTAAAACAAAAGACGTTGGAATGAAAGGTAAAACGTATGAATATAAAACGCGTTTTTGACACAAAAATGATAAACAACAGAAAAAGTTATAAAGAAACAAGGAAATAAAGAACATACCCGAAAATAAGAAGAAAAACGGAGAAGAAAACCCTAGGCGCAGGAATGGCATCGGACTTTCTGGAATTCTTTGCAACTTAAAATGACACTAAAAACTAAAATCGGGCTTTTTTGATACCAACGCAAGTCTTCTCTTGCAAAAACGGGCTTTTTTGATCCATTTACAAGTCAAGCGGATTTTTCAAAGACAAGTGCAAGCGATTTTAAAAGAAAATCGGATTTTCAAAATGACATTGCAAGTATTTTAAAAAGATTCGAACCTTTTCAATCACTTTACATGTGAGTTTGAGCTTTTTACATGTCATTGCAAGTTATTTTAAAAGAAAATCGGGGCTTTTAGATGCAATTGCAAGTGCTTTTGCAAAATCGGGGTTTTATAAACATTTAACAAGCACTTTTTACTTGAAATCGGGTTTTTTAACTTATTTAACAATTTTACTTTTGTCAAAAATGAGCATTCTTAACAAATTCGAACTTTTTGACTCACTTAAGCAAAAATCGGAACTTTTGAAAGTTTTAGCAATTTTGCTCTTAAAGCAGTCGAGATTTTTTGGACATTTAGCAATTTCGGAACTTTTGGAAGTTTTAGCAATTTGCTCTTAAGCCAAAATTTTCCTACTTGCAATGAGGTTACAAAAACCCGAATTTGACCAAAAACACACTGAAAAAGACTCAGAATTCTACGAAAACGGACGAGAATGTGTAAAAAGTGGTAACCCAAAGGACTACAGACTTAAAATTGAGATTTGCTAATCTTTGCACCTCGTAATACGTGCCATAGAGAAGAAAACCTTCAATTTAAATAAAAAATTTTGATTAGTTGTCTTGATTTTTAACAAGTCAAAAATATGGGACAACATTCAGGAAATCGAGATTTGGCGTGTTGACACACTCCTTGAAGACGTTTCTTGTTCTGAACCAGTGTTGCAATCGAATCTATCCATTTTCAGAATATTTTCATAATTTACGGGATGTGTTGGCTGTATTACCAGGCGCGGATTCAAGGGTATTCATTGGGACGTTATGGGAGGTTGTGAATGTTTTAACAGGGCTCATTGAGACGTCATAGAGGTCGTTGATGCTGGAGAAGAGAAGCTCTGAGACAAGTCGTGGCATGTTGAAGGGGTTTCAAATATCATTCAGGGGTTCGTGTGCCTCAGTGAAGGGCAGTTCGTGGTTCTTTGGGAAGAAGATAAAGACCTGGAGGAAGGACGTGAGGCTCATAAGGGAGGGCGGCTAGCTTCTGAGCTCTTATTTCACTCGTGATCAGCATCAAATAACCTATCTCTGGCCGTGGGAGACCTTACTCATTGGGCGCAGGTCTGAAACCCTATTCTGGGTAAACTCCAACCTTCTACAAAGTCATGGCTGGTCATAAGGTGCAATACTCCAGTTTGAAAACTCCATTGGTTGATTTCTGTAACTGCAATGTAATTTCTGAACTACTATAAGCCCCTCCTGGGCATGTAAATGAACCTGTAGCCATCTTTGAGCATAGGCCAAACAACTTACAAGATATTGTATTTAGATTATTGTAATTAATTCTCTTTCTGGAACTGTTCATTATGAAAAATCAGTCATTTATTACACTCAGAAACTATTGTAAATCACTGTTGCCACAGTCTCTTTAATGATGCTATGTGATGAAATGCAATTCCGTGAAGAGTATGGGTCAATTGGAGCTTGGTGAATGGTGTTACATATCCGTTTTAATCATTGAACACTTATTTATTAGTCCATTTGGTACTGCTGTTAATGAAATGCAAAAACCAGTGATATGTTCAGTCTTGTACATGAATGTTATTTGAAAACCATCAAACTCTAACCTGTCAAATACCCAGAAAATCTTATTGTTCAAACTCAGCTTATGTTTACTTGATTGACAAATAGAATATGCAATATTAAGGAATCTGGAAAAATTATCGTCAATATAGCAAGGGACATCTCATGAGGCAAGGTAAAGGAAATAGAAAGCCAAACAACAAGGAATGACAAATCCTTTCAAAGAAGCAAGTGTTTGCTAGGAGTTCAATTTGAGTAGATCGAAATTTGTGGAAACACTAAGGAGGGCAGGAAGAGAGTGGATTGACTCGAGTTAAGTACCCCATCCAACGAAAAACGTAGATATGTTTTCAATTTGGAAGAACTAATGACTTCTTCGCAAGTCATGATGTCAATTAAGTCATACATTTTATGACCACAAGGAAAAGGTGTTGGGATTTTTGGAGAAAGATAAATGGAAAGGTCAAGAAAACGCCTAAGTGTTGAAAATTGAAAGCTCAAGGGTGAAGATGTGCCTAAATCAAGAGGTGGAGATAGAAAATATTCTAAGTTTCACAAAATGGAAGTAGAGGTCCTTAAATGCGCCTTAGCAACCTGAAGCAGTGGAAACTTTTCTAAGTGTTGAAAATTGAAAGTGTAAGGGTGGAAATGTGCCTAATTCAAGAGGTGAAATTGAAAAGTTTCTAAGGCGTAGCAAAATGAAAGTTAGACCCCTCAAATGCGCCCAGAGTGAAGAGAGATGCTTTGAAAATTTTCTAAGTAATGAAACTAGAAGAAGACACACCTAGATGTGCCCTATCAACTAGAGATATCAAGAAATTTTTCTAAGTGTTTGAAAATGAAAGTGCACAGTATCAAATGCGCCCTAGGAAGGTTGAGGGGTAGAGAAATATCTTCAAGGAAGAGACATCAAGATGAGAAGTTTTCTAAGGGAGAAATGAAACACCACCATCCCAATTGCACCATCAAGATGAAGAAATTTGCAGAGCCCATCAAATCCGCCCATGATGAAAGGTTGTAAAGAAGGCAAAGTCTGTGGGAGAAAATGATGAATGAGGCCAATCAGACCTTGGAAATCAAAATGTCGGGATTAGGTAAGTGAAATGAATTTATACTATAAAGCGTTCTGATGCTCTTCTCTTTATCTGTTTTGCAAGATGAACACCAGGGCCAGAGCACGATGACTTGAAGCAATGAAGCAAGTAATCCAAGATGATATTACAACCTTGAAGGGAGATAAAGTTATCTGTTTCGAGCTCCTCCACGAGATCTCAATTGCACCCAAAACATGAAGGAAGATGTTGGAAGAAATGGCTAAGTGTTGAAACTCCTCCACATGGATCTGAATGTGCCCAACTCAGGTGAAGAAATGCTCGAGTCCAAGACCAAAAAATCCTTCAAGATCGAGATGAAAGAAAGATGAAGTACCAAGCGTTGAAGATCATCCTTAGGTACTAAAGTACACCTAAGATGCAGCGGTAGCAAGGAGAAAAATCACCATCAAACAAGAGAAAGAAGTTGCAGTCTTGGAGTTTCGGGTTGAGAACGTGCCTGCCATGCCGATTGAAGCTATGTTGGCTAGATTCACAAAGTTTGCAGTCAGGAAGAAGAACAGGGTGAACGCATTTACAAACAGGAATCTTCTAGAAGATGGTGGACATTAATTGCTCATTTATCACTCCACTCTTCTTGGTAGCGGTTTTTAGGGTTAGGGCTTATGTGGCTCAATCTGAGCCCTTCATTGTAATTGAATCTGAGCCGTCCATTGGACTGGACCAACTATAAAAGGGGCACCCCCCCCTCATTGGTAATTCATTAGAGTAGAGATTAGAATAGAGAGACAGCTAAGTGATAGCATAGCATAGAGTATAGTTTGATAGTATAGCGTAGATTGAAGAGCAAGGAAAACTTTCTCATTGAATGTTTTGTAAGAATTTGTTGTGAACACTCTCTCAATAAAAAGAGTTTTCATTGATGATGATTTCATCTTTTGTTGTGAGCAACTAGCAAGATTTCTTCGTCCTTCCGATTCAAGTAGAATCTTAAAGTAGAATAAATCTCATTTCATGCAAGTAGATGCTAGTTGTGGAATGTGGTGTTTGATTTGAGCAAGCTTCGTCTATCCATACCACTACTGTGTTCATTGATAGTGAATTCGCCTTCTGTGGTCAATTGGAACATTGCGGACTTAACTTTGTTTGTGATTCACATGTTGGTATGCGTCGTTGTGACGGTGTCTTCGTGTTGAATTATGATCTGAATACCTTTGGTTACTCCTCTGAAGATTGCACTGGTTTTGTGGAGGTTGTCCAAAGCGAGGCAAAGCAAAGCTCGGTTGAAGTCTGTGAGAATTGATCGCCATGTCCCATGCCTTAGAGTAGATTAGAACCTTCTTATCCCTGCCACCATTTAAATTCAATACCTTCTGGTTAGTTTAGGAAGCAAGAGCTTTATAGACAAAACCTTTTGAGCATTCAAATTCCTTTCTCCGCTGTTGAACAATTTTGTAAGTCCCCTTGAAATACCAGCAAATCACATCGAGCCAACTGAGACTATCGACTGCATGAAGGAACCTTGGAGTTGAATGCATGATCTTTCTAGCAATCTTAGCATGCAGGAGATTTTGTTCAAGAGAGGATACAGTCGCCGTTGGTAACTTTATTCTATGTTGGTGAAGTCACGAAAAACACATCAACACTACCTTGAAGGAAGAGAATTAAAAAGTAAGTAAATTAAATTGGAGGCTTCAACCCCCACTCAACTGAACTCCAACCCTGCAAGAGGCTTCAACATTGATTTGATAGGCTCCAACCTATTGGAAGCTCCAACCCCCACACAAACTGAGCTTCAACCCAGCAAGAGGCTCCAACCTCTATTTGATAGGCTCCAACCTATTTAATTCTTCAATGTTGATATAATAAACTCAAACTCAGAACAACAATAGTAGTAAACTGTTTGACGAAATTCATATATAGTTGTCGTCTCAAAATAAAAAAAAATTGATGCCATAATTCTTTGAGCAAAGTATAGAACAAGGGGTGTTCTTACACATATCCAGATTGTAGAGAGGGCATGGTGTTCATATTATCTCGGGCATGGGAGATATCAGCTACAGAACTGGTCGTGTGGGTTTATGGTCATCATTCAAACTTCTAGGCTATGCGTGGAGGTCTGGAAAAGCATTTATTCCTGAGTGTATTGGCTGTTGCAGAGTTGGCGTGGGGGTTTAGACAGTTATTGCTGCAAATACCTCTTCTACCGTAGCAAGGAAGGGGCTGTTGTAAGGTGTGGGACTCATATTTTGAGTCGTGGGAACATATTACTCTTGCTGTACATTTCTGGGCTGCGTGGGAGCCCTTCTTAGGGGGTCGTGGGGCTATTGCAGACCTGGTATTCAGTTATAAACATTGTAAACAAGTCTGAGCATTCATTGAAGACCTTGTCGGGTGCTAGAGACCTTGCTGGGCGTGAATACTAGAGAGGAAGCAATCAGCAACCCACACATTCACCCAGCCGTGAGCTTCCTAGCTGAGCAAACTGGGATTTATGTTTCAACTATATTTGCATTTTTGATATGAAAGTAATAAGTCTGGGGTAAACTGTGTATAAGAGTTGCAATGTTTTTGACTCTAAAAATTTGAATGATATGAATACCTGCAACCTGAAAATGTAATGCAGATAAAGATTAAGTATTGAAGTGGTTATTGTATCTGCAAACTTCTCTATTGTTGAAATGTTCAATATAGTGCTATGCTATCTATTTGACAAAATGACAATGTGTCAAATTGAAATATAAAAATAATGAGAAAATATCATAGAGTCCAAACTCCATCAGGGGTGGGACATTACAGTGGTATCAGAGCTGGTTTTTCTGCCAGCCTGAGGGGTTACCAAAAAAGAGAATTTTCAGATTGCTTGGTTGAGTGCCTTAAACTAATTTATCAGCTTCAGTTGGTTCTCATCTTTGCATGTTCGTGACCAGCACTGCATGTCTATTTCCGTGCTTATTTTCGACAATTGTTAGAAGCAAGGGTAGAAGATGACTACAGATAAATCTATGTTTGAGTAGCATGAAGGATCCTGACACGAAAAAGGCACATTTAAGGATGGTTGCAAAACCTAAACAATTGAGATAAGGAAGATAAATTGCTTCAATGTGAGTTGCAGCTGACAGGGGATTTTGAAAAGCTTGATCAGCAATATTGCTTTGATCAAGAAGCAGAGGTAGACAATGAGAGAAGCAAATCAGAAAACCAAAATCTATTGCAGCCACATCCAAGGAGCAATCTTCAGTTGGGAGCGAAATCTTCAGTCATAGGGAAGACGCTGCAGCAAGCAATGAGATTGGATATCAATGTCATACACTTCATGGGTCAACACCCATTGATGGGCATATTGTGAGCAGTTATGTTGGAGCCTCCAAATCAACTGATGGTGACAATTCAAATACCCAAACTTGGGAGTTGGAGAATGATCTGTTCACAAAGGGCGCCAGTCATGAGGAAAACAGTGATCACATCTTCCCTGGACAAAGTGAACAGCATTTTAGCAAATGGGATTCAGGTGTGATGGTTCCCACATATGACATGAATCCTGTTTGGAATGGATCTATAGTTGACTGTACTACTGACTAACCTCATCTAAAAAGTTAGGCATGAAGGATGAAATTTTGACAATCATAGAGTTAATATTAGCCTTGAAAACTAGATTAGTGCCGCCATTAGACATTTCAATGACACCCTTAAATTGATGGTCAAATGTTGTTGGAGGTCTTCGGGAGTACATACGGACTCACATGGAGAACTTGCCCTTTCCGATTCACAAGAATTCGAAGAAGTGTTAGTGGTAATGAAGACCGATTAAATTCATCTCCTCTCAAATAGAGATCACCTATTCATACTTGGTGAGATCTACTATGATGCACTTAAGGGGAAAGAAAGGGAAGTGGGTAAGCTTACTAATGAGCTTATGATGGTTGGCGATTCCCTGAAGAGCACTTAGAAAGCCCTTCAAGAATCAAAGATGCAGATTGACGAGCTTTGTGAGGAGTTGAGCTTGGTTCAAGCTTCATCATCCACAGCAGATATCCAACCTTCTACAACTGTTATGACACCTATGGGTGGTGTTGGCGTAACAACTAGCACCTCTGGAATAAGAGTTGGTACGGACAGCTATGCACACTACGCAATGAGTTCTCTTCAAATTAGGAGGGGAAGCTCCCTCGTTGTGCTTTAACAAAAATGCTTGGAAAGGGAAAAGTAATCTAAACTATCTCCTGTCTTTTTGTCTCAACTGTAGAGGTACAAGGCTTTCAAGAAAACTCTATACGTTGCAGCTAAGTATTTTCTGGTTTCGCAGATCACTAACTACAACTAGGCTAATTACTTAAAATCTATCCAGTCTCCTCAAGAAAACAGAGCATGAGGAAATGGAGCAAGGATGACTATCTGACGATAAACAAGTATAGATTCTCAACTTGAAGGCAAGGTGGCACATCTATCAGCTCAATCTAAACAAGTTTATTATTCACAAAACACCATACGATAAACAAGAACAAATTCTCAACTTGAAGGCAAGGTGGCATCTATCAGCTCAATCTGGACAAGTTTATTGAACACAAAACAGATTTGATCTAACTATGGAAAGAATTCACCATCACAATTGCATGAAACCCTATGTGGCATAACAATTCATCATAATAGCAAAAACGCATAACAGATACAGAACGAGCAATATTGAAGGCAAGGTGGGCCGTATATTTCTCTCTCATGCAAAAGTTATGTACAAATGAGCAAAAGCTCTTATTTATAGACATCAAAGGTGTAGGGAACCCTAAAATCACCTTGAGTCAACTACAGTCTTACAATGCATGCAAGATTTATTGCTAAACCCTAATAAAGCAAACTATACAGTTAAATGGAAAGCTACCATCAGTTAACCGGTACATCTAACCTAAATGGACAATGTGCAAGCATGCACGTCCTTATTTAAAGCAAAGTTAAATGGACACTACCCTCAGTTAACTGAAAACCCTAACCCTAACTACTGTGAAGATAATCCCAAGGAAGAGATAAGCATGTATGAAGTCAGCAAGTGAACTCAAGACTAAAAGTCGAGTTAACTGCTGCTCATGACTCAACCCTCGAAATTAACTATAGGTTCCAATTGGCAGATCACTCCATGTCATCTCGGTCTAATACTTCGACCAAGAACTCATCAATCTCTCTGTCGTCTGGCACTTTGATGCTATCCAAAACAACAATCTGTTTCTTCAGTTCTCTGTCACTTTCCTTGACTGTATGTATGCATTCTCTGACATCTTCAACCACCTTTTTGAAACTAGCTGAAATAACTGAAATATTCTCTAACTTAGCCGCCATAGGGTCTCCCTCAAGGCTATCACGAATCAGCTTTTCGAACTCAACTTGTACTTCATTAAGTGCAATATACGTGCCATCCTCAAGAAGATAATGACACGGAATCTGAACAACAAAACCACTAACAAGTGCAAGAGCTCCAATAACATTATATTTCAGTGAAAACAACTTGGTAGAGACCTTTTCACATATTTCTATTTTGAAAAGGTGTTGCTCCCTCCAAGTAAAAACTTTCTCTTGATCTTCATCAATCTCCAAGGCATCATATGCAACGGACAACTGAGACACAAGAACTCGATCCTTGGCTAAACCCTCTGCAACTGAAATCTCGAACAACTGAATACCTTGACGAAGTTTATGTGCATCACTCCTCAACTGATACAAATCCATAAGAAGATGCTGACCTGTAACAACTAAACTTTCAATCCAGTTATCTAAAAGTCTGCCATGATTGACTAACTAATCCAGCTTTCGTTGTTCTGCAGGTGTATTCTAAGGAAGAACAGGCGCTCTACTTGAATTTCCATGAACAAGATCAGAGATATACTGACGAAGTTGACCATTTTCAGCCTTAAGCAATGCCTTATCCTCTCCATCCTTCGTGATGCGTTCTTCAAGATTATTGGTGACAATCTTAAGAAGGCTCACGTCTGTCTCTCGAGTGGTCCTACCAAGATTTTCCTTAGTGAAAGTAAAGTCACCAACTTCGACTTCATCTAGGCTCTTTCCCTCTGGAGGAATAACAACTTCTATAACAATTTCTGATTCTGGAGTCTTCTCAATATGCACCTGTTTCTTAATTTTCTTGTTCGACCTCCTCTTATAAGGTTCACCGAACTCAGATAAATCAAGGTTATATGAAGGTTCTTGCCTCTGTCTCCCCAAAGACTTCTCGAGCCAACAAGACTGAACAATATTATCAATTCGAGGAGAGACTGTCCCTAATGTATCAACTTGTGGTGGTTCAGTTGTCTCCGATCCTACTTGAATTGGTATGTCAAGCTCTGAATCTATATCAATAGGCTGCACATGTGGTGAACTAGGAGGTGAAACGTGAGGCTTAGCCTGAATGACTGTCTCTACTAGAATCTCAGGTACATTCTCAACTTGCTTCTGCTTCCTTTTACCTACAGTCCTCTTTCCCGTGTTTCCACTGAGTCTAACTCCTTCAAGAGGTATCACAATAGCCTTGACCCGAGGCCTTGACCTCAAAGTAGAAGGTAATGAAGAAAAATTCACTAGTGGCTCTGTCACAAGAACTGACTTTCGTCTCTGTTTACTCTCCAAGAACTGCTTGCTAGTCTTGATAACCGATCTAGATACCTCCTCAATAGAAGTATTCTCTTTAGCGTACCAATCTGGTGAGCGAAGTGGCTGCCGAGCAATTTGATCTTTGGCATATGAATTGAGAAGAACTTCTCCATCATCCTCTGATAAACCATCAACATCCTCTGATAAGTAATCAGAGAGCTGAGCGATAGTGAGTCTGCAATAGTGACGATGACGAACCTCGAATTCATCTTCACAATTAGCCCAAAAATCTTCAAGTGTTGGCTTATGTGCAATCCCTTGCTCTAACCTGTTTGCATAATGACCCAAAGGATCATAGGAATGCCTCTCAGTATGAGTTTTAAGCTTGAATCTTTCTATCTCGGTTGACATATGCTTGGCATTTGTTGCAGTCCTGCATGTGAAAATTCCCAATCCAAATGGAAAATTAGCCGCAGTCTTATGACGACTGCGAAGAAAGAAATGAACATGTTGCATCTGTCTGAGAAACTCCATGAAGATGATCTTGTCTGAAGGATACCTCAACAACATCAGAGGCTCTCCAACATATCCATAAACCCGGATGTATGTGAAAGTAGGGAATTGGATAAACCAATCTGCCCAAGTCTCCATCGCTGATTTTGCCTCGGCAGAAACACAGATGTGCATTTCATTGTCAAGATCTCTGACTATCCTCATAGAAAAATGATCATTCACTGCTCGGAAGTCTTGTTCAGATTTAGAAAACTCCAACTGAGAATAGTACTCGTGAACACGTTGAACACCAAGAGTGCCATTAGTTTTTAGATGCCTATAGCTGCCTTGAAATGCAACTAAGTAAACCAAGTAGGATATCATATGAAACTCATGAAACTTGAGAAAATCATAAATCTACTGATGTAGGCAATCACTAATCAACATAGCCCAGTTGAAATGTTTTGTGCCATCAAGAATTCTGGAGATAAGGTAAAACATCCATGACCGGAAAGTGCTAGCATCCTCTTGACCTGTAACTCGATTGAGCAAGGTTATCAAAACAGCAACCTCATCCTTGAATTCACCACGACCAACCTTTTTAGGCATGTTAGTCTTTTGAACTTTCAGCCATCTCTGAGCCACCTTTCTCTATGAACGTTCTTGATCTCCATCCCATATCTTCTCACAGGCCTCAATAACCACAGTGAAATTATCAGAACGAGGAGGAATAGCAAAACATTTCTCTATATCCTTCGGTTTAAGACTGCAGATAATCCTCCCATCAGCTAATCTGATTTGTCATGAAGATGAGTCATAATGCTTGATGCAAGCAAGAA
>VDFB02294950.1:0-19294 GCA_007258455.2 Sequoia sempervirens
CTGTTTGACGAAATTCATATATAGTTGTCGTCTCAAAATAAAAAAAAATTGATGCCATAATTCTTTGAGCAAAGTATAGAACAAGGGGTGTTCTTACACATATCCAGATTGTAGAGAGGGCATGGTGTTCATATTATCTCGGGCATGGGAGATATCAGCTACAGAACTGGTCGTGTGGGTTTATGGTCATCATTCAAACTTCTAGGCTATGCGTGGGGGTCTGGAAAAGCATTTATTCCTGAGTGTATTGGCTGTTGCAGAGTTGGCGTGGGGGTTTAGACAGTTATTGCTGCAAATACCTCTTCTACCGTAGCAAGGAAGGGGCTGTTGTAAGGTGTGGGACTCATATTTTGAGTCGTGGGAACATATTACTCTTGCTGTACATTTCTGGGCTGCGTGGGAGCCCTTCTTAGGGGGTCGTGGGGCTATTGCAGACCTGGACCTGGTATTCAGTTATAAACATTGTAAACAAGTCTGAGCATTCATTGAAGACCTTGTCGGGTGCTAGAGACCTTGCTGGGCGTGAATACTAGAGAGGAAGCAATCAGCAACCCACACATTCACCCAGCCGTGAGCTTCCTAGCTGAGCAAACTGGGATTTATGTTTCAACTATATTTGCATTTTTGATATGAAAGTAATAAGTCTGGGGTAAACTGTGTATAAGAGTTGCAATGTTTTTGACTCTAAAAATTTGAATGATATGAATACCTGCAACCTGAAAATGTAATGCAGATAAAGATTAAGTATTGAAGTGGTTATTGTATCTGCAAACTTCTCTATTGTTGAAATGTTCAATATAGTGCTATGCTATCTATTTGACAAAATGACAATGTGTCAAATTGAAATATAAAAATAATGAGAAAATATCATAGAGTCCAAACTCCATCAGGGGTGGGACATTACAGTGGTATCAGAGCTGGTTTTTCTGCCAGCCTGAGGGGTTACCAAAAAAGAGAATTTTCAGATTGCTTGGTTGAGTGCCTTAAACTAATTTATCAGCTTCAGTTGGTTCTCATCTTTGCATGTTCGTGACCAGCACTGCATGTCTATTTCTGTGCTTATTTTCGACAATTGTTAGAAGCAAGGGTAGAAGATGACTACAGATAAATCTATGTTTGAGTAGCATGAAGGATCCTGACACGAAAAAGGCACATTTAAGGATGGTTGCAAAACCTAAACAATTGAGATAAGGAAGATAAATTGCTTCAATGTGAGTTGCAGCTGACAGGGGATTTTGAAAAGCTTGATCAGCAATATTGCTTTGATCAAGAAGCAGAGGTAGACAATGAGAGAAGCAAATCAGAAAACCAAAATCTATTGCAGCCACATCCAAGGAGCAATCTTCAGTTGGGAGCGAAATCTTCAGTCATAGGGAAGACGCTGCAGCAAGCAATGAGATTGGATATCAATGTCATACACTTCATGGGTCAACACCCATTGATGGGCATATTGTGAGCAGTTATGTTGGAGCCTCCAAATCAACTGATGGTGACAATTCAAATACCCAAACTTGGGAGTTGGAGAATGATCTGTTCACAAAGGGCGCCAGTCATGAGGAAAACAGTGATCACATCTTCCCTGGACAAAGTGAACAGCATTTTAGCAAATGGGATTCAGGTGTGATGGTTCCCACATATGACATGAATCCTGTTTGGAATGGATCTATAGTTGACTGTACTACTGACTAACCTCATCTAAAAAGTTAGGCATGAAGGATGAAATTTTGACAATCATAGAGTTAATATTAGCCTTGAAAACTAGATTAGTGCCGCTATTAGACATTTCAATGACACCCTTAAATTGATGGTCAAATGTTGTTGGAGGTCTTCGGGAGTACATACGGACTCACATGGAGAACTTGCCCTTTCCGATTCACAAGAATTCGAAGAAGTGTTAGTGGTAATGAAGACCGATTAAATTCATCTCCTCTCAAATAGAGATCACCTATTCATACTTGGTGAGATCTACTATGATGCACTTAAGGGGAAAGAAAGGGAAGTGGGTAAGCTTACTAATGAGCTTATGATGGTTGGCGATTCCCTGAAGAGCACTTAGAAAGCCCTTCAAGAATCAAAGATGCAGATTGACGAGCTTTGTGAGGAGTTGAGCTTGGTTCAAGCTTCATCATCCACAGCAGATATCCAACCTTCTACAACTGTTATGACACCTATGGGTGGTGTTGGCGTAACAACTAGCACCTCTGGAATAAGAGTTGGTACGGACAGCTATGCACACTATGCAATGAGTTCTCTTCAAATTAGGAGGGGAAGCTCCCTCGTTGTGCTTTAACAAAAATGCTTGGAAAGGGAAAAGTAATCTAAACTATCTCCTATCTTTTTGTCTCAACTGTAGAGGTACAAGGCTTTCAAGAAAACTCTATACGTTGCAGCTAAGTATTTTTTGGTTTCGCAGATCACTAACTACAACTAGGCTAATTACTTAAAATCTATCCAGTCTCCTCAAGAAAACAGAGCATGAGGAAATGGAGCAAGGATGACTATCTGACGATAAACAAGTACAAATTCTCAACTTGAAGGCAAGGTGGCACATCTATCAGCTCAATCTAAACAAGTTTATTATTCACAAAACACCATACGATAAACAAGAACAAATTCTCAACTTGAAGGCAAGGTGGCGCATCTATCAGCTCAATCTGGACAAGTTTATTGAACACAAAACAGATTTGATCTAACTATGGAAAGAATTCACCATCACAATTGCATGAAACCCTATGTGGCATAACAATTCATCATAATAGCAAAAGCATAACAGATCTGAGCGAGCAATATTGAAGGCAAGGTAGGCACTGATATTTCTCTCTCATGCAAAAGTTATGTACAAATGAGCAAAAGCTCTTATTTATAGACATCAAAAGGTGTAGGGAACCCTAAAATCACCTTGAGTCAACTACAGTCTTGCAATGCATGCAAGATTTATTGCTAAACCCTAATAAAGCAAACTATACAGTTAAATGGAAAGCTACCATCAGTTAACCGGTACATCTAACCTAAATGGACAATGTGCAAGCATGCACGTCCTTATTTAAAGCAAAGTTAAATGGACACTACCCTCAGTTAACTGAAAACCCTAACCCTAACTCCTGTGAAGATAATCCCAAGGAAGAGATAAGCATGTATGAAGTCAGCAAGTGAACTCAAGACTAAAATTCGAGTTAACTGCTGCTCATGACTCAACCCTCGAAATTAACTACAGGTTCCAATTGGCAGATCACTCCATGTCATCTCGGTCTAATACTTCGACCAAGAACTCATCAATCTCTCTGTCGTCTGGCACTTTGATGCTATCCAAAACAACAATCTGTTTCTTCAGTTCTCTGTCACTTTCCTTGACTGTATGTATGCATTCTCTGACATCTTCAACCGCCTTTTTGAAACTAGCTGAAATAACTGAAATATTCTCTAACTTAGCCGCCATAGGATCTCCCTCAAGGCTATCACGAATCAGCTTTTAGAACTCAGCTTGTACTTCATTAAGTGCAATATACGTGCCATCCTCAAGAAGATAATGACACGGAATCTGAACAACAAAACCACTAACAAGTGCAAGAGCTCCAATAACATTATATTTCAGTGAAAACAACTTGGTAGAGACCTTTTCACATATTTCTATTTTGAAAAGGTGTTGCTCCCTCCAAGTAAAAACTTTCTCTTGATCTTCATCAATCTCCAAGGCATCATATGCAACGGACAACTGAGACACAAGAACTCGATCCTTGGCTAAACCCTCTGCAACTGAAATCTCGAACAACTGAATACCTTGACGAAGTTTATGTGCATCACTCCTCAACTGATACAAATCCATAAGAAGATGCTGACCTGTAACAACTAAACTTTCAATCCAGTTATCTAAAATTCTGCCATGATTGACTAACTGATCCAGCTTTCGTTGTTCTGCAGGTGTATTCTGAGGAAGAACAGGCGCTCTACTTGAATTTCCATGAACAAGATCAGAGATATACTGACGAAGTTGACCATTTTCAGCCTTAAGCAATGCCTTATCCTCTCCATCCTTCGTGATGCGTTCTTCAAGATTATTGGTGACAATCTTAAGAAGGCTCACGTCTGTCTCTCGAGTGGTCCTACCAAGATTTTCCTTAGTGAAAGTAAAGTCACCAACTTCGACTTCATCTAGGCTCTTTCCCTCTGGAGGAATAACAACTTCTATAACAATTTCTGATTCTGGAGTCTTCTCAATATGCACCTGTTTCTTAATTTTCTTGTTCGACCTCCTCTTATAAGGTTCACCGAACTCAGATAAATCAAGGTTATATGAAGGTTCTTGCCTCTGTCTCCCCAAAGACTTCTCGAGCCAACAAGACTGAACAATATTATCAATTCGAGGAGAGACTGTCCCTAATGTATCAACCTGTGGTGGTTTAGTTGTCTCCAATCCTACTTGAACTGGTATGTCAAGCTCTGAATCTATATCAATAGGCTGCACATGTGGTGAACTAGGAGGTGAAACGTGAGGCTTAGCCTGAATGACTGTCTCTACTAGAATCTCAGGTACATTCTCAACTTGCTTCTGCTTCCTTTTACCTACAGTCCTCTTTCCCGTGTTTCCACTGAGTCTAACTCCTTCAAGAGGTATCACAATAGCCTTGACCCGAGGCCTTGACCTCAAAGTAGAAGGTAATGAAGAAAAATTCACTAGTGGCTCTGTCACAAGAACTGACTTTCGTCTCTGTTTACTCTCCAAGAACTGCTTGCTAGTCTTGATAACCGATCTAGATACCTCCTCAATAGAAGTATTCTCTTTAGCGTACCAATCTGGTGAGCGAAGTGGCTGCCGAGCAATTTGATCTTTGGCATATGAATTGAGAAGAACTTCTCCATCATCCTCTGATAAACCATCAACATCCTCTGATAAGTAATCAGAGAGCTGAGCGATAGTGAGTCTGCAATAGTGACGACGACGAACCTCGAATTCATCTTCACAATTAGCCCAAAAATCTTCAAGTGTTGGCTTATGTGCAATCCCTTGCTCTAACCTGTTTGCATAATGACCCAAAGGATCATAGGAATGCCTCTCAGTATGAGTTTTAAGCTTGAATCTTTCTATCTCGATTGACATATGCTTGGCATTTGTTGCAGTCCTGCATGTGAAAATTCCCAATCCAAATGGAAAATTAGCCGCAGTCTTATGACGACTGCGAAGAAAGAAATGAACATGTTGCATCTGTCTGAGAAACTCCATGAAGATGATCTTGTCTGAAGGATACCTCAACAACATCAGAGGCTCTCCAACATATCCATAAACCCGGATGTATGTGAAAGTAGGGAATTGGATAAACCAATCTGCCCAAGTCTCCATCGCTGATTTTGCCTCGGCAGAAACACAGATGTGCATTTCATTGTCAAGATCTCTGACTATCCTCATAGAAAAATGATCATTCACTGCTCGGAAGTCTTGTTCAGATTTAGAAAACTCCAACTGAGAATAGTACTCGTGAACACGTTGAACACCAAGAGTGCCATTAGTTTTTAGATGCCTATAGCTGCCTTGAAATGCAACTAAGTAAACCAAGTAGGATATCATATGAAACTCATGAAACTTGAGAAAATCATAAATCTACTGATGTAGGCAATCACTAATCAACATAGCCCAGTTGAAATGTTTTGTGCCATCAAGAATTCTGGAGATAAGGTAAAACATCCATGACCGGAAAGTGCTAGCATCCTCTTGACCTGTAACTCGATTGAGCAAGGTTATCAAAACAGCAACCTCATCCTTGAATTCACCACGACCAACCTTTTTAGGCATGTTAGTCTTTTGAACTTTCAGCCATCTATGAGCCACCTTTCTCTGTGAACGTTCTTGATCTCCATCCCATATCTTCTCACAGGCCTCAATAACCACAGTGAAATTATCAGAACGAGGAGGAATAGCAAAACATTTCTCTATATCCTTCGGTTTAAGACTGCAGATAATCCTCCCATCAGCTGATCTGATTTGTCATGAAGATGAGTCATAATGCTTGATGCAAGCAAGAACGAACTCAAGATCAAAAGTGGTAACAGGAATAGATGCTGCTGCCAGCAATCCGGAACGTTCAAGATTTCTCAATGAATTGCTACCAACACCCTCCAAATTGCTCAAATTAACCATTGGATAAACATGATTTAAGTCTGTATCTGAAGTTCTGACAAAATCATGTATAAGAACCGATTTGGTCTTATAATCAATGAGATTGAACTGCATTTTGAAAATGAAGACTTTTGACTGTAAAGTCGAATATACTTGAACAACTTTTTGGAAAAACTGAAAATCTCTGGAAAGGCTAAAAATAGCCTATGGCGGGAAAAAAAATCGGAATTTTTCTGAAACGTGGGTTTTGTGCAAAATCAAATTCTAAGACAACCCAGATAATTTGATTCTCGAAAAAATGTGTTTTAGGCCCACATGCAAAGAGATTCTCGGAAAAAAGCACAGAGCTTCAGAATGAAGACTACGGGGCAATTTTCTAAAAAAATCTAAGACATGGGTTTTGCTGCAAATACTGAAGTATGTGAACCCAGATGATCAAATTCTGAAAATATGCTGAATTTCTTTGACATGCGAAGAAAGTACCTAAGATAAGAAATAGAAGAAATAAGATAGAAGAAAGAAGGTTTTATTTGCTCTGCTTCTATAGAATTTGCCTATCTCTGTTCTGGAATTTGATGAAACCTACATGCAAACTGAAAACAAAGTTTGAAATATTCTTCTTTTGATCAAACTAAATCCGTTGCTATGAAGAACGCTAAATTCTGACACCTATAGCACCTTTAAATTGCTGCTCGCTCAAGAAGAATGTATGTTTCTAAGCTTGTGATGAAGAAATAATGAACGCCTAAACTTGAATAAATAGAGTTTCATCACCAAAATTCGTAAGAAATGCATGCAACCTTGAAAATTGCGCTTGGCTTGTGATTGGACCTCAAATTAGTTAACTGAAGACTAAAATGAACTAAATAAAGCACCATGCTTTAGAACTAAAGTCGCCTTATTAAGACTTCAGTTGCAAAATTCTATTTAAAGCACCATGCGAATTAAACTTCAGTTGACAACTCCATATTAAGGTCGCCATACTTCACAACTCAAAATTCATGCTTATCTTTAGTTAAAAATCTTAACTAAAGCGTCCCTTTTGAAGACTGAAGTTAAAATGTTAACTTCACAAAATCTTCACAAAACTTCAATTAATGCGCCATGCATTCAAACTCAAGTTGATTTTCAAACATGCACTTTAGTTAAGTGTACATGCAAACAAGTTAACTCAACATGCAAAGTTAGTTAACTGGACATGCAAACTAGTTAACTTGACATGCAAACTGAAAGAACACTCAACATGCCAAAATGTGAACTGGAGATGACAACCCAGAAATCGTTCAGTCCAACTGAAGTCAGAACTCAAGTTAGGGCGCACCAGTCAACTTCTTTCAAAAAATCAACTTTGACCTCTCTAGGCGTTTTCCAGACTTAGCCAATTTTAATGAAAATTTGAATTTAAACCTCTATCGGGACCTCTGTTCATCCCCTGACACTGGCTGACCGACTCCACCGATTGGCTGGCTAACAAGTGCATCGCAGAGCAAGGCAAAAACTAATCAAACGGTACCTTGAGACTGAATATCATAAAACTAAGATCTGAAGGGTTAAAATCCAAGTGCCCTTTTCAAAAGTTGCTCTTTTTCTCAGACTTAGTCAAATTTTCTCATCTCCATCTCGTACGAAGGGAAAATCAAATCCTTCATAACTTCTGATTGACCAAGTTTCAGGACTGGATCACAGGCTCACTGCGGAGCTGACCTCATTCCACACAACAACTGCAAAGGCACATTTCCCCAGAAAACATCATCTGAGGGGTGAAAATTAAGGGCGCCTTTTTGAAAAGTTGCTCTTTTTCCACCAGACTTGGCCATTTCTGGAACTGACCAAAATAACACTAAAACTCCGACTGCAAGTTGCTGAGTCATCTTCTGATCTGACGGAGACAGGCAACGGAGAGCTGAACGCAACACGAAGAAGCTGAATATCTGAGAACATCAAAAAGAGGGCATTAAAGGCTTGAAAAGCTCAGGGGCCTTTCTAAAAAAGTGCTCTTTTGCTTTTTCCTTGATATTTTGACCAAGATTTGACCCCATGTTTGACCTCTAGCTCAGGCATTTCGGCAACTCAGATTCACCCACTGACGAATGTGTCACGAAGCTTAAACAAATGTGAGACAAACATCTCAAGTGGCATTTAGTCAAAAACTCTTCATTTGACACCTCAAAAAGATGGGCGCCTTTCTCAAAAGCTGCTCTTTTTCTCAGTGTTAGCCAATTTTATCGTTCCTCTCGTTTTGCACTATATCATCCGTAACTGGCACGAAATAGGTCCGTTTGACAGGCTTGATAGCCCGTTGCGAAGCTAGCGTGATACCAAACAAATGTCTGCTGGAGGTGACAAACCCTAAAAACAGGATCTGAGCCCCTAAAAGATAGGGTGCCTTTTTGAAAATGTGCTCCCCTCTCCAGAGATAGAAAATTTTGATGATTTTCCTTCATATTTTCACTTTTCTTGAATTTCTTCAGTAACAAACTGACATGAACCTGACACAAACTCCATATTTTAAAAAGTCCAAAAATGACCTTCTAACATCACTTTAACAAGATTAAGACTCAATTAAGCAAAATGCCTTAGTGAAGCAAAAATTTGGGTTTGGGTACAACAGGTGGCAATGGTACTCATGGTTTGAGGGGAGAACCCCTTACAGTGGTCAAGCACAAGGAGATTTCAAATTCGCATGAGTTTGAGGATCGATATCATTCTAAGATTTATGAGCTTACCTAGAGCTTGCGTCATAGGGACCATGAGTCACCTTTGGGGGAGAGCTAATTGAGGGCTCAAGATATAGATTCGATAGAGCTAGAGATGCATACACTGTACAGACCAGCCAACAGTGACATGCATGTATCCACCTGTGACAAGAGCGGCAGTCTCTACATTGGCAAGGTAGAGATTGATATCAGTGAGTCTTGTGTTGAGGAGGCAAAGTCTTGTGTGACGTGTGTTGGATCATCACACTGTCCCATCTTACTTGCATGAGGATTGCAGGGCATCTTTTACTGGGAGCATGTCTCCTACATCTGCTAGCAGTTCGGGTAATGCATTGGTTAAGGTTGATGGTAGACATGAGTCTAGTGAGTCATAGGGACTCAAGGGACAACTAAAGGTTACCGAGAATAAGGTTGTCCAAACCTTAACTCGTTTCAATAGCGCACACAAGTTTGTGGAGTACCTCTTGTGGTCAACACAATGGGAGGAAAGGAAGATAGGGGTAGTAGTGGGAACTTCTATATCTAGTTTGCAAACTATCAAGCATGCCCTAGAGTGGATTAAATCAAAATACCTCCAGTTGCTTTTAGATAGAGACTTTGCTACCGGGTTCACAAAGAGGACTTGTAGAGCAACTACCCAATTTGCCCTTCAGGATCAGAGATGTGAGCCACCTCCTAATTCAGGTGACGAGAGTGATGAGGTGTGTGTTCCCAATGACTATGCAAGTCTACCATTGGCACAAGCAGGCACATTCACCCTTGACTGCATAGTAAGGAGTGATCATCACTTCTCTTTCAGTCCACACACGGATGGTTGGATGATGTGTGAGCATGGGTTGGATCAGGATTCATATCATCCATGTTGGGATAGAGTGTTTCCATCTCTGGAAGATGGAACTAGGATTTGCAAGACTCCGACTCTGTTACTTTCATATGGTTGTTTACAAGGACAAGGATCAGATTTACATCATGCAAGCGTCTCCTTGGTAAAGAGTGCAACTTTCGTGCTTCGAGGATGTCCATTGGAGGCACTTACCCATGTGTGGCATACACTTGGGAAGATGAGGATACAAGGGAGTTGTGTTGTCAGTGAACATGATGGCATCGATAGTCCAGCCCGCAGTGATGGAGTTTTACTTCATATTTTGATAGGAGATGGTTGTCCTACTCCATGGGACGAGGATTTTATTTATAATTTTTGGAGGCAGCAACTATACATGAGTTTGGAGGAGAGTTGCATCATGTCCTTGTCATGGGTGAGTGACATAGGGATGATACATTATCACCCTATGACCTCGGCACAATCATTTGCATCCACATAGGTCGGTCTTACAATCTTGAGGGTGCTGATCTGTCCCGTATCAGCAACCTAAGAGGAGTTGTTACACCTCTTCCGGAACCTATGAGGGGCAGTCATCACATCCATAGGAGGTTTGCAGAGATTGTATTGAGGTGTTGTGATGTTGGCACTTTGTGTTACCTCCATCTTCTCATGTTTGATGGATGTGAGGTCCTGATATGTTGGGATCTAGGTGGTGATAGGTTTGGCACATCAAATAGACTAGATCCTAATGAGTTGCTTCACCACTCACAGCATGGTGAAGATTATATCAAAGTAGAATAGGGAAGTCAATGGGTGTTGAGTATGGCGGACTTCCAATTGGGATGGGGGATCCAAGATTCATTATGCTTGGTAGAATGCTTCTTTTTCAAAGAGTGACCTACAAAGCTGCCAAGTTTAGCTATATCATTATCCAGCGGATGATGTGGGGTTTTGGCAGAGCATTCTACAGACTGATTGGGGATCCCGACATTCAAGTGACTGGCCGAGGTATTCAGGTGAGGATTGCTTGGGGACAAGCAATCTTGGGAAGGGCGGACTGTAAAGCCCCCTTCCTAGCCAACGAACAGGATTTGTGGTTAGCCTATGACTATGGTCCCTGTTACATCCCAAATTGAGACGTTACAATTTGCCAATACTAGATAGAGTAAATGTGAATTTCGGAGGTGAATTAATGATGCTTGTACCTTGTTTTCAATGTGAATGTTGTTTCATTTGATGTTATTCTTGGTGAAATACTGCATAAAGGAGAATAGAAGGTTATTGATTTATGAAGAATCTAACTTTTGAAATATTTCATGTATTCTGCTTCGTTTTGAGCATATGACTCCCGTTGTTGTGTCATGGTGTGTAGGAAAGAGGACCAAACCTCCAGGCAAAGAAGAAATATCACTCGGGGAGGAACTTGGTCGGGTAAGCAGTAACAAGTACCAGATGAGCATACACACACGTCAGTATAGGTTCTAAGAAACCAAGTCAGTTTTGTTGGTCAAGGTAAGTCATCCGTAGGCTTGTTTAGTATCATTAGGAGTCGTATCTTCTTCTGAATGTGTAAATAAGTGATGCTTGCCAGTATAATCTCATGTGGAATAATGTTTCTGGTTAGAGGTGGGCATGTGTATATATATATATACATATAAATACGGTATGTACAAGTGTCCATAAGTACATTCATGACGATACAACGTATGAAAGCAAATGGATATGCCATACGTGTGCGTCGATATAAATGTATTTATGAATACTTATACATAAAGGAGATATACAAGTAAATATGTATGTATGCATACTCACAACTAACCCGTTATGTATATATGTGAATATGAATATATATTATGACGATATTACCTCAGAATCTACATATACACATATATATACATATACATGAGTACGTATAGTGAAAGTATGCTGACTGGCTCGCAGTATACGTACGTATAATCTAAAATGTAAATGTATATACATGTATAGGTGTAAAGGTAAATATATTTATATATTTAATATTATAATAAAGTACATATATAATATAGTCTTTACAAGATATAAATATGTATACGAGATTATTTAAATTATTAATTTAAATAATTATAAATTAAAAATATAATGTAAATTAAAACTATATTATATAGATATTTTAATATAAATAAGATAAATATATATAGATATATTTATTAAAATTAAATGGAAAATCAAATGAAGTTTTAATTAAGCATTTTATTGAATATTCATTTAGAGAAATGAAACTATATCATGATTTTGTAACATGAGACGTTTTTCCCAAAAAAAGAATGTTTCATTCAAAAGTCAAATATCAAATACTATGACTTCAAACATAAAACAAGTATTAATGTCACAATTCCGCTAAAGTTCAAATATTTCCTTTGAACTATATCGAAACTATAAAGTGGAAATTAATGAGGAAAACGAAATACGTTTTAAAGGATCTCATTCCCGTGAAAAAGAAAACGGCGCCGATAAAATCGCGCGCCTGGAGAAGCTCGCGCCTATGACACACAAGCCGCGACCTGGTCGTTGAGCACAATGCATACGCAGTTCTTTTGGCAACTAAAATGGTGACGTGGTGTGTTGCAATATTAACCTCTCATCTGGAACGGATCTTTGCTTCAATAAAACCCTTAAAATCTGAACACGCCTTGAGCTGTCAATCCGCCATGTGAGAATTGATTTATTCCTCTCTTGCTGGCTTAAAAACGACTCGAATCATCTCTATTTTTAATGACTAAGGGTTTGAGAAACTGCCATGTATCATTTTGATTAATTCTGGGCACTTGCTGTCAATCTGCATGCCTTCTTAAAGGGAAAACGGTTGCAATTCGGGTATATAAATATACACGCCTTCCTTTCATTAAACACATCACTTGAGCAATTCTGAGTATAGTACTTTGAGCCGTCCCTGTTCATTCTATAACACACAATTCTGGAATTCGGGTTTAGTCTCATGACAAGTATTTCTGAGTGTTAATTTGCTGAGAGTGAGAATTATTCTGCTAAGTGAGTTTTTGAGAGCATTTAGCAATTCTGTGAGCAAATTCAGAGTGTTCATCCTTCGTAGAGTGAGTTTTTAATCTGCTAAGAAGTCCTTTGGCTGGAGGCTATAGGTGTAGCAAATTCTCACTAGATCAACACCGGTGGAAAGCTCTTGCCAGGCATGTTAACTCTTTTACTTTTTCATGAAGTTGCTATTCTCCTTTGGTCTAGAAGAGTTTATAAATAAAAGTCCACTTTCATTGAAACATAATAGGGAAGGAAGGTCGTTCTTTATGGTATACTTGGAAAGGATTTCTAAAAGGATTGCCTTAATTATAGAAGTATTGTTGAACCATTAAACAAGTGGAAAATTTGTGAAATAGGAAGACTAACGCATGTTCTATACTATTAACTCTTGCATTAATTAGTAAAACGGATTTATTGTTCCGTTGAAGAGTAAATTAGATTAATTAGTAGACGGATTTACTGATCTATTGAAGAGTAAATTACAATTATTTGTATTGACTCCATATAAGGAGTGAATGTTTGCATATAGCTATTTAAATAGGAATGAAATGAGGGTATTTAATAAGTTACCGATCACAACTAGTTGAAGATTAACTTAGTCAAGTTATTAAAAGCTCCTAGGATGAGAAAGTCCCGCGTAAGGGAGATAGTTGTGAGTACTTGTTAATTTGTTCTCCTTTCTAGTAGTTAACTTGAAGTAGGACGTCTAGGGTACGTACTACCCCGATAGACCAACCTACGCGTAGTGTAAGAATGCCTTAATGCAAATCGGCCCTGAGTAGTGCATATGAAAATGACTTTCATTCGAAGTACTGAATAATAATACTTTGGCCAAAGTAGTGTAAGAAACCATTTAGTTGTAGTACTACACTGTCAGTTCACCGTGATCCCGAAATACATCCTAGTTCGAGAATTGCCGATTGCACGGAATCTAGCTTTGTAGGATCACAACACTATGCTCAGTTGGTAATCGTTAAAGGACACCCTACCAATCTCTTCTTCGAAGGGAGGGCCATCTATCTAATGATAGGTGTGCGGGGGACCGCATTATAAGTCCGTGGTTGGCGGAAAAGCGCCCGAGTGATGTTTCTCCTCCTCAGCAAGCGGCCGATATACCAAGATTTGAAAGGACGGACTCCTGGACCTTCTTACTACTATTTGTTCTAAAGCTCATTGGAGCTATGTTAGTTAAGGTACGTATTCTTGTTTCATGTACTTGTGAAGTTATTATATTGAAATGGAATCTTTGTTGTATATTAATATGGCAACTTGTTCATGTTTTGTCAATAAAGAAAAAAAAAAAAAGATTCTATTGCAATGACATGATTAACACGTTTACATTCTTGTAGGATGTAAATTATGAAAATTTTAATTTTACCGAAGGGTCGGGTCGTTACAGTCCCCATAGACTAACATGGTGTTTAGGGGACCCCTTTGAGGGTGATCTATGGCACTTCAGTAGGCCTTTTGGTGCTTATTTCAGTACTCTTCAACTCAATGTCCCAACTTATTTGTGGTGTGCCTTTGAGAGGCCATTCAGGACACTTTGACCCACACTTACTATTTTTAGTAAGTCACTTGGCTGTGTTGTTCATACTTACTATTTATAGTAAGTCATGGAATGGTCAAATGCTATCATGCCTATATCTAGAAAGTTGATGAATTACTCACGTGAGTTGATATTGGTATTTATCAGGGAGTTAATGATTTAATTTATATTATAAAAGTTAATCTAGTTTAACTTTAATAATATTAATTATTATGGATGACTTTATTAAATGATTTTATAAGGGGTTAAAAGGTGTTATAAGACGTTTGCATAAAGTATTATTATTTTAATGTTTTGACCCCTCAATTTTATGATGAAATATTTAAATGACCATCAAAAGCAAATTAAATGAAATGCAATTCAAATGCAAATTGGGCATGGAAATATAAAAGGGCATTGAGAGCTTTTTTTGCACATACATGTTTGAAGAAGAAATTTTGCTAAGGATTTTGCAAGAGGACTAGAGAGTCTGGAAATACTCAGCTTCGCCGACGACGAAAACCCTCATGAGGATCTGCACTGTACAGGAGAGAAAGATCTCCCAAGCCTTCTTGCAAGCAAATCCATTTCGGGGGTTGTGCATTACACTTCAGAGATTGATTTGAAAATTACTGGATAAATTCAGGGGTTTGCCTAGTGATTATAATCCAATATTTAATTCAGATTGGAGTTTAAGTTTATTGCTCAGATTTGTGGGTTCTTTATTGGCTGTTTGGGAGTGATATACCTAGGCGTGGGTTTCAAGGAAAATCATATTGCCTATTCTAAGCTGGGTGGCTGCTATATTTTCAAGCTGGAAGCCATATGCAGATTGTAGAGAGGGTGTGGTGTTCATATTATCTCAGGCGTGGGAGACATCAACTACAGACCTGTTTGTGTGGGTTTTTGGTCATCATTCACACTTTTGGGTTGTGCATGGAGGTCTGAAAAAGCATTTATTCCTGAGTGTATTGGCTGTTTCAGAGTTGGCTTGGGGGTTTAGACTTTTAGTGCTGCAAATACCTCTTCTATCATGGCAAGGAAGGGGCTCTTGTAAGGTGTGGGAGTCATATTCCAAGTCGTGGGAACATATTACTCTTGTTATGCATTTTTGTGCTGTGTGGGAGCCTTTCTCAGGGGGTTGTGGGGCTGTTGCAGGCCTGGTATTTAGTTCTGAGCATTGTAAAGAAGTCTGAGTATTCATTGAAGACCTTGTTGAGCGTAGAGACCTTGCTGGTGTGAATACTAGAGAGGAAACAATCAGTAAATCAGCAACCCACATATTCACCCAGTCATGAGCTTCCTAGCTGAGCAAAGTGGTATTTATGTTTCAACTATATTTGCATTTCTGATATGAAAGTAATAAGTCTGGGGTGAACTCTGTATAAGAGTTGCAATGTTTTTGACTCTCTCAATATTTGAATGATATGAATACCTACAACCTGAAAAATGTAATGCTGATAAAGATTAAGTATTGAAGTGGTTATTGTATCTGCAGACTTCTCTGTTGTTGAAATGTTCACTATAGTGCTATGCTATCTATTTGACAAAATGACAATGTGTCAAATTGAAATATAAAAATAACGAGAAAATATCATAGAGTCCAACTCCATCCGGGGTGGGACATTACAACTAGGTGGAATCCAAGGCATAAGTATGATATATATAGGAGGTATAGATTAGTTATTATCATCATATGGCATATTGTTTCCTATTAAAGACTTTTGGAAGTATCCCCCTCAAAGTGGATTAAGAGGTTGCCCCCTCAAAGTGGTATTATATTATCAAGTATTTACAACATTTTTCTTATTATATTCTGTTGTACCCAAACCAAATTTTTTGCTTCATCAAGGCATTTTGTATTTAAAAGTCTAAATCTTGTTAAAATGTTGTAAAACACAGTTTTGGGCAATATCAAGCATGGAGTTTTTGTCAATAGTTTGTCAGTCAAAGTCAGTTTTATTGAACAGAGCCTGAAGCAGAGACTCAGAATAGAGTTTTCACGATGGAGGAGCATCTCACGACGGCGTTTCACATTGCACACGGTCATTTCAGTGATCGAGACATAGTTTTCAATGATCAATTTATGAAGATTTTTCAAAGGAAAAGTCAGAAAGTGCAAGTATAGCCCAAGGGCGCCCAGCTTGATGAAGGTCAAGATCTTGTTTAAAATGTTCAAGCATCCAGTCAATCTCTTCAGAATTAGTCTGGCTATCCGTCGAGCTATCCAGCAAGGCTTTTCGAGACCCACAGCTCCGGCAAATAACGACAGAAGTTGAAATTCCTAAATTTCCAAATGTGAGAAATTTGCTCTTTTTAGTGAAAAGCGCGCCTCTAGCCTGAGGGCGCCCATCTTGAAGAGGGGGTAAATTTTGGCGTTTTTGATGGCGGATACAGTCAATTTGTTCTCAACTAGTCTGCTTATCCGATGAGATGTCAAACGTAGTCATCCGAGTTTCAGAACTCTGGCGGCAGTCATCCGAAGATCAGCTTAAAATGGAGTTTTCACGTTTCTAAGCTTCTCCGTTTGTTCCCAGTGCAAGTACAGCCCAGGGGCGCTGGTTTAAAGGACCCTCCAGATGGCGAAATTTGCAGACAGAGTCTTCCTAACATCAGTAATACTCTAGCCTAGCTCGCGATGCACCATCCTGCTGTCAATCCGGCGTTCCGGTGATTGTGGCCGATTCTACCAATACGTAATTTCACGGGCGAAACAACAAGCGATTTTAGGTGTATTTCCACCGGTCTAGAAGCCTAGCCTTTAGGCTGTCGAGATGAGCCGTTAAGCGTTGAAGTCTTCCGCGACTATTGGCGTAATCATTTTATCATCCAGCGAGGCACAATGGAAGTCATTGCCGGGATTTGGCAGTCGCTTGTACGTGCGAGGTCTTTAGTGTAATACTGCAAAGTGAAGATATCCGGAAAATGGCCAAGTCTGGGGCGGTAATTTTAAATAAAATACGCACTGGAGTTTTTGAGGTCTTAGAAGCAGTTTTCTTGCTTCGTCACCTCTAGAGACTTCTCTTGTGGGCCCTTCTGGCTGTCTGTTAAAACAGACTGTGCCTGAATCGGGTCATCCTAGCTCCAGATATCAGAGGTCAAAGTAGGGTACTTTGATGAAAGTTCAACTTTCATCAAAATGACACCAGTGCAACCAAGAGCCAGGGGCGCTTTTACTTTTGAGGCCCTTAACACAGCTTTCAGGTGTCGTGTATACAGTCGTTGGATGCAGAATGTCTCTAGGCATGTAGTGAGCTTCGTTTCTTGTCAGCAGGGTTCACCGTTCACCGTCGGCAGCCGTTTGAAGCGTCAGATGGCAGTTTGAGAAATGGTTAAGTCTGGAACCCGTAAAAGCAATTTAATCAAGGGCGCCTAATTTTTCAGGGTGTTAAATGATGGATTTTGCAGTAGTTTCTCCCAGCAGACATTTCTTCCTTGTTCAGTAGGCTTTCCAATGAATTCTTCAGATCAGTCTCAGCATCACCCGGTCATCCGGAAATCAGTGACGAAGTTGGCCAGTCGTAACAATGTTGTCAGCTATTAAATAGGGAGTAAGTAAAAAGTGAAGTATCTTGAGCAAATGGACGCCTATATGCTCAAAAGATGACTTTTCGAAATCGTTGAAGTTTGACGATGAATCTCAGGGCTTCAACAAAATTGTCAACTGAAGTTCAGTATATTTGCAAATTTTGCATAAGATGGCGATTTTCTATTTTTGGCACTTTTGCATGAATAATAAATATTTTATTATTTATTTTAAATTTGAACTTCCAGTTAGTGACAGTGGAACTGAAAGGCAACCAATCAGAGGACTTCTATTCTGGTTAGGGTTTTGAATTCTTGCAGTTGCTAATCAGTGCGAATTTCTTCTTATTTAACATGGCGCCATCTTCATTATTGTTCACAGAGCTTTCAAGAGAAATTCGATTTTCATTAAATGAAATTCGTGTTTTTAAAGCAAGTTCATATCCTCAAAGAGAAATCGAAGTTTATTAATATTCAAAGGAAAATTCGTAATTCTCAAAGGCGAATTTTGTCAAAGGAAATTCATATTTTTAAAGATAAATTAATGGTTTCTTATAATTTCAAAGGCGTATTCAAGTTTCAATAGAAATTCGCAAAATCTTCAAATATTCAAAGGCGTATTTCAATTCTCAAAGGCGCATTTAAGATTCAAAGGCGTATTTCATATTCAAAGGCGAATCCTCAAATTCAATATAAATTCGTATTTTCTTCAAAGGAAATTCCAATTTCTTCATAAACCAAAGGCGCAAGTTTCAAGAAGATAAATTCATGGTTTTTCAAAAACAAGGCGAATTCTTCCAGTTCAAAGGCAAAATCTACATCAATTTCCAGAGGCGATTTTACTTAACAAATCTTTTTGCAGGATAAAATTCACAATTGTCAGCAATCTGAAGAAATCTTGGGCGATTTTCACAGAGAAGAAGCATAATAAAAACGTCTTTTTCATCCTTCAAACTCAGATTTCTCTCAGAATACAAATTGCATGTTCCTGAAATTGGCGAATTCTACAAGTCTCAGTATCTGGATCATTCTTATACAATTTCCTCGAGTTAGAAACATGCGTTTGATTTTTCACGAATTTTTAACTTTAGAACGTTCGTTCTTGAGTTACTAATTTTCTCAAGTGAAAAATCTTTGTACGATTGAGTAGAAGTTGAATTTTCGCAAATCTGACGTTCTGGGTTGTCTTAGAATCCTTTTCTGGACAAAACCCATATCTCGATTTTTCGCTGAAAATAACTCTTCGAAACGCTATTTTTAACTCTCGCAGGTTATTTTTAGCTTTCCAGAAATCTTGTCGGAATATAGTCAAGTTCACAGTCAATAGGCAAATTTTTCAGAATGCAGTTCACTCAGCTCGAATATAGGACCAAAACCGTCCTTACTCATGATTTTCGCAGGTTGGTTGAGACCGATTTTCACAAAGTATTACCAGAAGCAGTGCTAGACCCAGTCAAGATCAGAAGTTCAATCATTCAAAATATTGAGCAGTCTGGCTTATTAGAGGCCGCTTCCATACCTATCTCCGTTCACTGTATTGAATTCGTGATGGCTTGCATTAA